>CM060694.1:162607354-162909280 GCA_030686995.1 Artemisia argyi
AAAGTTATGAAAAAGGGTGAAAAGAAATAGCCCTCCAAATGTTCAACCTTAGGGCAGACACCGGGTTCAACTCATATGCTACTGGTTGTTACTAAGGTGACACCGGTATTGAAGATAAAGACGTCATGGACCCAGTGACGCACTGCACTAAACCTTCTTAACCACTCAAGTTCTCTTAAAAGAGCTTGTTTCATTCTCACGGGGAACCGGCATAATCTATCGACCTGTCTCTTAGAGATGGTTGATATTGAAGCAGGAGACCTCTCCCTAATCTCCGCATAGGAAACCAAATGTGCACTTATCGAGTCTAGAGCCCCGAGATTCTTCAAAAGATCTCATAGGAACACATGATATTACTACACTGGTTGTTCATCATTAAGGACGCCAGATGTAAACTTTAGAGTCCTACGCAGATCTTAGCAATCTGCCAGAACATTTATGAGAGGATTCACACTTGTGATTCTCAATGATTGAATGGAAATTCTTGCCAGGGTCAACATCAAGCAGCCCTGACAGCAGGTCACTTCGGTAATTCTTTATGGGTTACGCTTAGTGTTTGCGGTGGTTTCAAACGGTCTACAGTCGTGGAGTGATCCCCAGCGACTCACCCAGTCATTGAGCTACTAAGTAGGTCTCGTAAGCTCTCTCGAGAGTATCTAACATGGGAACGGCCATGGTAAGGGTTAGAAGGAGTCTTCACACTATGCTGTTGACGATCTCTAATTCTTATCTGTAAGTACCGGTTGTTTTATTGCTAACTGTTTACCTGCAGGGACACATCATCTCCATGGCGACAGATTCCACGTGCTCATACATACATCTGGAAGTTAAAGAAAGCTCCCTCAAAGATCTATACAACACAAAGATCAAAGAAAGATTCTACGCCAAAAAGAAGAATCTACAAAGTATAAAGACTAAGGATCAAAGTGAAAGAAAGGGAACTACGTGCATATGAATATCAAAGTCCAAAGATGTATGAGCATGTTGGAATGGCAAACAACCACCACAGACGCAGAAGTGACAAAAGGCAGATAACTCCACATCACAAAGGAACAAAGAACGATGAAAATCAGTTATCAAAGATCACAAAGCATGAAGGAACAAAGACTAAAGACTATTCTACAATGACACACAAAGTTAAAGACAAAGAACACGGAAGACCAACTCACGTGGAGCATCATTCGAATGACCACCCCTTAGGGGGAGATTGTTAGCATTAAAAATATGTATTATGAAGTGATGGTCATTCTCATATTGTAACTTTGTGTCGTTTGTTAAGATTAGTAAAAGTTTAGTCATTGGGCTTTGGACTTGGTAAGCTAATATGTTATTAGTTATGTTTCATAAGCCTTCATATCTTCTCATGTAACCAAGTCCAAGCCCAAGCCCAAGCCCATAGAAAGCCCATAGGGCATCTCATGTTAAGAACTATTTAAACACCTCAAAGGCTCATTTGAGGTGTGTGCTTGTGTGTGTATTTGTGTGTGTTTTCTTGAATAAAAGCTCTCATCTTTTCCATCTCTCTATATACATACGAATTACATATAAGTCACCAAGTCACCATCTTTCTTCTTCTAATCTTCTATATTTGTGATAAAGTTGTGTAATCTAAGGTCCTACATCTACATCTAACAAGTTTGGTGCTCTTAATATGGAAGATACAGATGCTTTTGGTATTCCTACTAATGACACCAACAAGGATGTGGATTATGGTCATACAATGGAAGTTAATGAAGATGAGTCTACTAAGACAGGCAATGAATCACAAAAACCACTTGTGAGTGATTTGAAAGAGAAGGAGTCGGTTGTGGCTCCTAAAACTAGTGATTCTTGTACTCCGCCCGCCTCTTCTACTAAGAGAGTTAACCCTTTTTTCTAAGGTGGGAGAGATCGTGGTTTCTGATTCTGAAGATGAGGTAGTTGCTAACCCATTTGATGAGTATGCTAATCTATTCGGTGGTGGCCAAGAGTTTGAAGATGATTATGATGACTATGACTACGATGACTATGCGAACCAGGTTTATGATCTACCAGAGAATTTGGATACTTTTGATGCCATGTATGGCACCAAACTTCAAGGTCTTAGGAAGTAATTTTATTTCGTTATGTCCTATGTTATCATTTGAGTAGTGGTTTGTTTTCTTGTTTAGAAAATAGGCAGTATATTGTTATGTAAGCTTTTTGCCTATGTAACGGGCTGAGATATGGGATTTCACCCATATCCATTGTACTTAAACGTTTTGGTTAATATATTTACCAGGGTGCAGAATTACTCCCTTTTAACAACAACAACAACAACAACAAAAAAAAAAAAAAAAAAAAAAAAAAACTATGTTTCTGAATCATGTTTTGTAACAACTAATTATCTGATTGTCCGTTTTCAAAACGCATAATCTATTTTGAACAAGCAATCCCAAACGTCCTCTAGTCCCTGATTATTTTACATCGTTAGTCCTTAAAATGTACAAAACTTGACTTAAGTGTGCTAGTTTATTTTATTTAAATTATGTAATGTGTTTATTTTAATGCCTTGTTTATTTAACATGAAAAAAAGGTGTCACCCTGACTAAACCTACAACCTCAGGTTATGAGGTAGTACGTGTTTCATCGATTTAGATTTATCATAAAAAATAAGTTTACTGAATCTATTCATATGAAATTTACTCTTGCCGCAACGCGTGAACCAAAAATACCCGTTAACAACAAAACCCAAACTTTTAAATATACTTCAAATCGAACTCAATTTAACTAGACAACACTCGAAATCTATTTAGATACTCATATACTAGGAGCCTCAAGCTCGCCTACACAAATGACCGAAGTGGTACGACAAATACTGTAGCTCGAGACCATTATTCTAACTAAAACGAGCCATGTTTTAGTTGTGACATACTTGGATTAAGCTCGACTATTTTTGCATACTCCAAGTTATCTTAACTATATATAAGCAAGAATGTTTTTTCTCAACACTTAAAAACTTAAAAAGTAAATAATATTTTAAAACCATACACGATTAGAACTATATATTGCTTGGCTTATATTGGTAGAACCATACACGGTTAGAATAAAGTCAATTTCATTAAATGTTTTTATACATTATTTGATACATTTTAAAATTTGCAGTTTTAGTTGAAAAGCTTGTTAACAATAAAATGACACCTACTATTGAGGAAATAAAGATATGGCCACTAATAATGTTTGAAGATTACAAGAAACGATGGGAAGATAAATAGAACGCTGAGTGTCGTATAGGGAAATTTCAAAAATGAATGTTGATGTGAATTGGTCACTCTTGTTTGTTTGTCTTTGTTGCTTGTATGATTTCTTTGAGTAGCATGTTGTATATTTGGTATTAGCTCCAATTTTTTCAGTTGCTATAGTATGTTGGTAACAATGATTTAGATACTTATCACCGTTGAAAAAAAAAAAAAAAAAAAAAAAAAAAAGCCTCGTATTACAATTATAATCATTATCTTTGGTTCTAAATTTCCGCCATTGTACACATATTATTTATGTGATATACTCCTAATCAAATATTTACGCGCGAACAATAAAACTTTTAGAAAACACATCAAAACTCAATCTCAACCGTCCAATCCCACTTAATCCAAATCAACGATCCACATCCCCGATCCGCACCTTCCCACTCCAACCAATCACACCACACCACTCCCCCACTATATAAACAAACCCACACCTTGACATTTTACACAATTCACAATTCAAAACCCTCACACACTAAAAACACACTTTTTTTCACACACACACTTTCAAATGGCACCAAAAGCAGAGAAGAAGCCAGCGGCAGAGAAGGCACCAAAGCCCAAAGCAGAGAAGAAGCTCCCATCAAAGGACACGTCAGCATCAGCAGACAAGAAGAAGAAGAGACACAAGAAGTCAGTTGAAACCTACAAGATCTACATCTTCAAGGTTTTGAAACAAGTCCATCCTGATATCGGAATATCGAGCAAAGCAATGGGAATAATGAACTCATTCATTAACGATATCTTTGAGAAATTGGCTGCTGAGAGTTCTAAGCTTGTTAGGTATAATAAAAAGAATACTCTTTCGAGCAGGGAGATTCAAACTGCTGTGAGATTGGTTTTGCCTGGAGAATTGGCCAAGCATGCTGTTAGTGAGGGGACCAAGGCTGTTACTAAGTTTACAAGCGGTTAGAGATGGTGAATGTTGGTATGGTTTGGAGGCAAATTGTTGGTGAATTTAGGTTATGAAGTAATTAGATGATTTAGGTATTGTTCTGGAATAGTTATTTGTAATGAATTGGTTATGAATGATATGGAATTTATGTTTTCGTTATTTTGTTGTTAATCGATACAATTTGCTATGCGTTACGATTAATCTGCATTTATGGTTTGTGTTGGTGAAATTAGATGAAAATTGTGTTTGTTATGGGGTACTTGTTTAACCTTATATGTGGCTTATGAGCTTATATGTCTTTTGGCTTATATTTTCAGAAGCCCAAAATTTTTGGCTTATTTTGAGACTAGTAAGGAAAATCTATAACCTGAAATCGAATAAGTTCATAAGCCCACAAACAAACGACCCTTTAGTGTTTAGTCATAGTTTTGTAATGAGTCGGTGTTGAGTGATATGGAATTTAATCTATTAGTTCAAATGTGACTTGATTTGTGTCTAGATATGTGAATATGTGAACTATGGTTGCTGGATGTTTTCAAGTTAATAGCGTTTGGATTAGAATAATGATGTTATTGTTTCTTGTTACAAATTTTGATGTGTAGTAATTTTGTTGCACTATAGCTTTCTATTGATGAATATAGTTGCCTTTGAACTGGCGTAGCTAGTGTTTTGTTGATTGGGTTTCTGAACTTGGATTATAGTTTGAGTTATTTGGTGTAAACAGCTGATTTTGTGTTTAGTGTTTTTGTTGCCGTTTTGTCTGATGCACGAGTTGAATTGCGTTTTGATTTAAAGTACTTGTGATCATTTTTTGTTAACTGTTACAGAATTCCGAGAATTATGATTTTTCCTTAGTTTCGTTGATGTTACTTGTTGAATTGTGTATCAAGATAGGATGCTAAAGTTACTGTGATGAGTGCAAAAAAAGTGTAATCAAAGGCGGCAACTAACAACCGAGTTTGAGAAATGTCTGTAATTAATAAAAAAATTCGGGTTGGGTTAGATTTTGGTCAAATTACTTGTTCATATGTCATTTTTTTAGTGTATTTCAATGTAATTGACACTAGCTAGATGCCAATGTCTGTCGAATAAAACCTGATAAGAAGTGGTATTGTAAGACTTAAATCAGGTTATCTCAAAAACATGACACCCAGAGGCATTATAACTATTAAATATTACTTGAACTATTATTTTGTTGCAGTTTTGTTCAGTTTAGGTGCTGAATTGTTATGGATCATAACAAATTTGTCATTGTTTGCTGTAAAGCAAAATGAAATCTCAATCTTTTGGTTTTGTCATAATTTTGTTCAGTTTTGGTTCAATTGGTTCTGGAGCTGCAAATTTATATGATCAATCTGTGTTTACTGATAATGAATTCAAACTCTGATATGGTTTGGTATATCTTCCATTTTTTGTTAACCTTTTGAATTGTTTAAACCCAAATTGGATGTGACAAATTACCTCAATGTTGTATGACCGTTTTGGCTCCACTGCAATGGTAGTATGAACTGGTCGTGTGGTGATCAGAGTTAATATAGATAACCGAGTGTCAACTTGATTTTGTCTCTGGTCTGCGCTTAACTATAAAAAATGACAATATAAGATTTGTAGATCTTTTGTCTGCCTTTATGGCTTTATGTAGGCTTTTGAATGTTTCTAAACGTGCTCTGATAGAGTGATAGATATGATAGTAGCACAAGGTTTCCGAAATAAGACTCCTGAGTTTCATTTACTCAAAACTTGTCGTTTTCTCTTGTTTCTGCACCAGAACTACTTTTCTGCACACCAAAAGTGAGAACACTTCGGATAGAAACTGAATAACTCAACTCAGTATGTGACAGGCGTGTTAGGGTACCTGACAGTTAACCTGCACATTTGATAATACTGTAGTTCAGGTTTCATATTGTCAATGGATTTGAATTATAAATCGGGTACACAGAACATATATATCAACTCATAATCTCACACACCTAGCGGCTCTTGCAGATGAAGGGAAGCAAATTATAATGAATGCTTTCACCTTGATTGCAGCACACACCCACATACATTCCAATAAGTTAATATCAAACTGATCATTGTTTCGCCAGCGTATTTGACAAAACATAAGATCATTCGCTCATATATATAGAAACGATGATGGTCTCTTGATATCACGGTCAATCCACAAGACTTTTTTACATGTACTAAACATTAAACAAGTGCATTATGCAGGCATGCAGCTATGAATTCCATCAATATAAATTCATATGTTTGTTGGTCCCATGTTTGTTATTTCGAAATGAAGCAATTCTGTTTTTTAAGGTGTTGCACTTACCGTATCAAGTATCTAAGCTTCTATGCAAATATAACAAGGATACAAAATGATCAGTCAATTGTTCTTTTTCTTATGAAACTTATATGGGATGATTATTGTCTTAATACGTTAAAATTAAATCGTCCCATGGACCCAAGCCTCTACCCTAAAGCTCGAAGGGCTCGCATGTGAAATTATTTCGTATATCACGGGTTTCAAAAGGAAGAAATGTTCTAATGTTCAAAAGTCTTCAAATGTCTTTATCATGTGTCAAAAGTGTCAAAAGTAGCTATCTTTTGTCAAAAGTAGCTGTTTTAATTGTCAAATGTGTCGGCTATATGTATCAAACTTAAATAATGGCCTGTAACTATCGTCATTGCTTACGTTTTTATTTTTGTACTATAGTTTGTAAGCCCATCTATATAAGGGCATAAGTTTTTAAGTTTAAAAATCATCCATTCACCTACAATCACTATCACCACCATTGTAATAAAGCTTCCACAGTATTTTAATAAAAAGATGTGTTTTAAGTAATACTTGTACTTTAAAATTTTAGTTTTTGAGCTTTACTACAAGTTTTAAGTAATACTGGCAACGTAAATTTTACGTAATAACTCATAACTAGCAAAAGCAACATGTGCATTTAGGTGTTATTGGAGCAATAGTGCCTCTCTCTCATGTATAGGTGGCGTGTTTACGTGTCTCGTGTTCCTCAAACCATGAAACTGAGTTGGCACAACATGTCTATCGTTACCAATGTCCAATCAGATAATTTCAACATAACACGATCTTGTTTCATTGTTAAACACTTTCTACCCAATGTAACTTCTATCGTTAGTTGACTCAAACCCAATAGTGGTTTGGGTCGGTTTAATGTTTGGAATATATTGCTTGTAGGGCTGGCAATTTTGACACGAAACGTGTTAACACGACACGACCTGTTCTTAACAAGTTTCGTGTTTGACCTTAACAGGTCAGACCTGTTAAAACCTGTTAGCTGTTATGATGTTGTATATATAAGTTCCAAAATCCTAACCCTAAATATTTGTCCAAAATATTTGTCCGCCCCCATCTTATCTCTCATTTTATTATTTATTTATTTATTTATTTTTTTTAGCAGCTTATCTCTCATTCTCTTTCTCTCCCACAAGAATATCAAACCTCAAGTCATCACCCACCATCATCATAACTCCAAAAAATGATATGAGAATATCTAAGATTCATCTTATCATCACCAAACATTTAAAATGATACGAGAATATCTAAGATTCATCACCAAATTCATCACCATCATCATAACCGAATCACTCAAACACAAACGCAAGTAAATCAAGACAAAGGCTTCAAGAAATCAATGGGGTGTTCTTTTGTTCGAACCACGTTAAAAAAATCCATTCTAGACGATAACCTGTGAATCTGTGATGGATTTGATGTTATTGGATTTTTTTTTCTTTTTCTTTTGTTCGATTTGTTGTTGTTCTTGATGTTTTGATGGATTTGTTGTTGCTGTGAATCGGTGGATGTTTTGATGTTTTGATGGATTTGTTCTTGAGTTCTTGATGTTTTGATGGATTTGTTTTGATGAATCTGTGAAGGATTTGTTTTGATGAATCTGTGAATCTGTGGTTCTTAACTTGTGAATCGATAGTGATATGTTTGAATTTGTTGTTCTTGATGGATTTGTTGTTGTTCAGATCCATAATTCCATATCAATAATTCAATATCAATTTAATTTGTTTTAAAAAAAAAAGAATAATAATAAAGAAAAGAAAAAATGAAACCCTAAAATCCTAATATGCATGTTAACAGGTTCTTAACAAGTTAACCTGTTTATTTTCGTGTCGTGTTTGTGTTTGAGAAAAATGACACCTAACAGGTCGTGTTCGTGTTTGACCTTAACAGGTTCGTGTAACCTGTTATGCCAGCCCTAATTGCTTGTTATCAAAGTTATGTATTTAGTATAAATACACATGCTTTCTCATATATAATGCATTCAATCAATAGAACTATTTTGTTATCTTACCGTGATGAATTAGTCGTTTAAAAGGTCAAAAACTATGATAAAAAAAACTTATCGATCGTAAAACGATGATGCCTTTTTTATATACATTTTCTTTTATTAATTTTATTTTTTATTATTATATTTTTGCTAATATTAGTTTATTATTATTTATAAGCCTATATTTTTAATGTGTTTAAAAACTAGTGATCTATTCGTGTCAAGCTTTGAACTTGACCCAATTGCTAAAACTTGAGCTTGAAGCTCCACTAGTGCTACACTGAGCCTTAAATTTCAAGCTTGAGCTTGGCTTGTCTTTTGAAACTCGAGTTGAACTTGACCGAGACTACATTTCAAATTCGAGGTTTATAAATAATTGTCATCTTCAAATGACTCTCTCGGTAAAATATTAGTACTTTTTATAGAGCCATGATAAGTAAGTGATAATATGTATACAAAATAATAGAAGTGTAATTTAACCTAAGCTTGACAATGCTAACCAACTCCGCGAGCCAAGTACTTTAAGGCTCCAGCTTGACTCGAAATTCCACTTAAGTATCTCAAACTCACATTTGGCTCACTAAAATCAAGTCACTATATAATTCTGTGAATCAATGTCAAAGAGTTGGTTAGACTACTAAAAGTGATCATGTCAACGGTCAACCTCGAAATCGAAGAGCTTTATCTGTTAGGTTTGGCGGTAGACTCAAACCTCGTGGATTAGTCAGTTAAAAGATCATTGTTAGATATTTATACAGTATTAACATTCTGTTTTAATTGTTTGTATACTGAAATGTGCAAATAAAAAGTCTGTGTGCAAAATAAGAAATGGATTGTATGTGTTTACGAAGACAAATTAAAAGGGGGCAAGTGTAAAATATCGAGTAGTGAAGATTCTAGTTACCAGTATATCTCATCTTAGGAATAAACAAACTCTGGTTAGTCAACACCACCCACAAATATTTCACTTAAAAAACCAATATTATCACCTTCTCCAAAAAACCAAAGAGAAGAGATGGCGAACAAGAAGGTGTTGATGATATGTGGGGATTACATGGAAGACGCTGAGGTAAGTCATTTAGTATTATTATATTTTGTGATTAGTGATAAATGTATAAGTGATTAATTTTATTAGTACTATAAATTTGCAGGTGATGGTACCATTTCAGGCATTGCAAGCATATGGATTATTGGTAGATGCAGTTTGCCCTGGTAAAAAATCAGGAGATATTTGTCGCACTGCTATCCATCAAATATCTAATCCTGATCACCAGGTCAAATTTCCTTTTAGATAATATAATAAGCAGTTTGACGTGTTTTGTGTAATCTAACTTGCTTTTGCTTATTTGCTATTTGAATGCTTACTTGATAACTAATACTAATAGGGGTTTGGGATTTGCTTATTTTTCCGGGTTAATTGCTTAAAAAAGAATCATATTTGTCAATTTTTGTTATTGTGTGTACAAACTTTCAAATTTCGACTGTGTGTATTTTGTGACTATTCAGTCATGTAAAATGACCATTTTAACTTTCAAAATTTGAAAAAAGTAAGGGTACAATGGTTGGAAAAAACACACAATAACAGAAATTTGAAAGTTCAGTAAACACAATAAGAAAAAAAAGTTCTGTACACACAATAACAAAAAGTAGCAAGTATCATATATTTTCAAACAATTAAACTTTTTTTTTTTTTTTTTTTTTTTTTTTTTTTTTTTTTTTCCTGGTTAAAATTAAGTACTTGTTGGATTTGCATTATTTGTAGATAATGCAAGTAGACTTGGAAGAATAGTGTTATTTGTTCGAAAATTTTATTCAAATGCATTTATAAAAGGTTTTAAGTTGATTATGTCTGTAAAAAGCTGATTTTAATTACAGCTTATCAGAATATGCTTACTTTTACCTGAAAATTAGCAGATAAGCACAAGCTGTTTGGGAAACTCAAAACTGGTTCAGCTAAAAATTAGCAGGAAAAAAAAAAAAAAAAGAAAAAAGAAAAAAAGAAAAAAAAAAAAAAAAAAAAAAAAAAACACCTGCTTTTGCTTATTTTGAGGCAAAATTAACATGTTTGAATAATTTGATAATGCTTGATTGAGATTCAATTTAAAGTCCAAAACATTTGAATGTATGCGTATCTACTCAGTGAACCTCTTTTAACATTCGTAGAAAAAAATAAGCAAATCCAAACACTTCCTAAGTTCTTATTTTGAAAGCTACTTATCAGCGTGCCCCTCTGATTCCCAAACACCCCTGCCAGCCTGAGAGGAGCAATCAGGCTATCACATGATGCAGATACGTAGTGGTATAACGACGAAACTGCAAATGCCTAATTAAAGTTACCTCGTTGTACCTCTAATTTGTAAAATTCTAATGGCGGAAACCGGTACTTTATCCTTGCAATATCAGATAAAATATTGTTAGCATTTAGTATGGTGTAGTCTTTTGTATGTTATACATATGATTATATTATACTGTTAAAGAGTCGACTATTCGTGTAGTCTGTATATAAAGTGTATCAAAACAAACCATAAAATATAGAGTTTCAGAATAACAATGGTTTTGGCATTTACACACGTTGCTGAACATCTGATCATTTCTTTCTTGACCTGCCATAGAAACTAAATTGTATTGGCTAAAGTATGCAAACGTTCGAAAATTTGTGTATATTATAAAAGGGTGACCGATGCTTGTTCTAGTTCATTCTTGCTTTGGTTATAACCTAAACGCGTTTGTTATTTCATACTGTATTTGAAAAGCGTAATGGTAAGATAGCTCTGCTTCTTCTAATTTTACTTTTATTTTAGCAGACTTATTCTGAAAGCCGAGGTCACAACTTCACCTTGAATGCTACATTTGATGAGATTGATTTAAGCACGTATGATGGGTTGGTTCTACCAGGAGGACGTGCTCCAGAATATCTTGCTATGGATGAACATGTCCTAAACCTTGTCTCACATTTTGCCAAATCTGGAAAACCCATTGCTTCCATCTGTCATGGACAGCTTATCTTAGCTGCGGCTGACATATTAAAGGGTCGAAAGGTTACAGCATATCCTGCTGTCGGACCCGTGCTCGTTGCTGCTGGTGCTCATTGGGTTGAACCACAGACAATGGCATCATGCACCCTTGATGGAAATCTAATCACTGGAGCTTCTTACGATGGTCATGCTGAGTACATTCGTCATTTCATTAAGGCATTAGGAGGTACCATTACTGGTTCCGACAAACGGATTCTATTCCTCTGTGGGGTAAGTTGTATTTCCTCACTTAATATGCCCTTATCACTTTAATTTTATTTCTTTCATTTTAAGCTATCTATAACTGATTCCATCTGTATATAATTAATTTTAAAAAAATTTACTTCCTTTTCGTTCCTTATAATAGCGACACACTTTTTTATGTCCTTATTCTTAAGGTCGTAAATTATTTTTCTTTTAAATAGCAAGATACTTTTATTTATTCATTCATTATAACAATGAGTTACATGATAATTGAATTTGCTGATGTGGCATCCTTTCCTTTATTTATCCATAGATTATATGATCTGATGCCTTAAGACCTTTAAAATTGCGAGGACATGAGAAATTTCAGCCAAGTCTAGGTTTAAGACGTGGACTTTGTTTATTTGAAGTCGGAAATTGCATGTAAACGAAAGTAGTTTCAAAATTAATGGTTGATGACATTTGTTGCAAGTTTGTAATGAAATAACGGGCTTATACATGTATGTCGCTTAATCAAATTGGTGGTTGTAACTAATTCAGTTTTGGTTCCTATGCAGGATTACATGGAAGACTACGAGGTATACGTTCCTTTTCAGTCCCTTGAAGCTCTTGGATGCCAAGTGGACGCTGTTTGCCCCAACAAGAAAGCCGGTGAGAAGTGCCCTACAGCTGTCCATGATTTTGAGGGGGACCAAACATACAGTGAAAAACCGGGCCATGATTTCAAACTAACAGCTAACTTCAAGGATACCGATGCTTCCAGCTATGATGCTCTTGTCATACCTGGAGGTCGAGCTCCAGAATACCTCGCTCTTGATCCTGCAGTCATTAAGCTCGTTAAAGATTTCATGGAGGCTGAAAAGCCCGTAGCATCTATCTGCCATGGCCAACAGATTCTGTCTGCCGCTGGAGTTCTCAAGGTAAGATTTTGAAATTTTGTTTATTTCTTTAAAACATGCTCATTAAACGGGTTTAGCCCTGTAAAAAGCTTGCTCAGAATATCAGTGAATTAGTTTTCAATTAACCAATGATTTTGTTATCTTATCGCATGTACTAGGGTAAGAAATGTACTGCATATCCTGCTGTCAAACTTAATGTGGTATTGGGTGGTGGAACCTGGTTAGAACCAGACCCAATAGATCGCTGCTTTACCGATGGAAATCTAGTAACTGGAGCAGCGTGGCCAGGACACCCACAGTTCATCTCTCAGTTGATGTTATTGCTTGGTATAAAGGTGTGTTTCTAGTGCCATTCCATGTTCGTGCGTGTGCACTCTATTCTATACAAAAGAACTTCAGAGTAATGTTGTTGCTGCAAGTGGTCTCCTTTGTATCAAAGAGATGTAAAAAACACGGTGTCATAATTATCGACGTTTTTATGTGCAAGTAATGTGATTTTGTGATGCTTTGGTTTAATATTAATTGTTTTCATTTCCTTTTTGAGGCTAACATCAAGTTTGCTGATAATGTATAAACTGAGGCACACTTTGAAGTGCCAGTTTACGAGCTTCAGTTATATTTAAAGCTTCAACTTTGGATAATTTCATAAGATCGAAGGCCTGTGATTGATCTAGTTGGTTATGTACACACTCTCGTGACATATGAAATAATACCTCAAAGTTGTTTGAGCAATGTTAGTGAGCAATGTTACATTAATACAGTACTTAGTAGTAACTATGAACTATGAAGTATGAACCCTTCGTGTGTGGTAATAACCCATTGTCTTCTTTTGTTCTGGTTTTTGAATCTGATCTTCACTTTTTCATCAAAAAGCGACTGCATAAGAGTTTTAGATCGTATTGTTTTCTTTTAGCCGAGCATAGTAAATAAGCAAATCACATAATTACGCATAAACATGATTGAATGATTCGATAGGAAATTTACGTCAATAATAATACATGAAGTCTTCAAGGGCCAAAAAGGCTTACAAAAAGCTGTAAAAACCAAATAGGGTATGTACACGAACAATAATGAAAGCAATACATCTATATTTATAGATTATGGACACCGTCATCTCACCGCCTATTAGGGTTTCGTCTTTATCCACCGCCTTTATGTGACGGCAGGGACGGACCCAAGATTTTTAAGAGGGTGTTGCACAAAAGAAATGTTGGGCCAACTAAAGTTACACCGTAAGAAACGAAAGTAGCAAAAAAAATTTTGAGGGTTGCACACACCACAAAAACGGCAGTTTTGAATTCTTTTTGCACTTCGTCACCTAAAATCGGGTGTAGCCCGTGCCACACCCGGCATACATGTGGGTCCGTCCATGTGTGACGGCGTCACTTGATGCCTGTGACGTTGTCAGATGCCTTCTGACGCCGTCTTGATTGGCCGTCTCCACACACCAAAAATAACTTATAACTAAATTCAATACTCCCTCCGTCCTATATTAAGTGTCCATAATGGTATTTTTAGATATCCCAAATTAAATGTCCACTTGTATATTTCAACCAATAAGATGAAAGTTTAGTGAGTAAAAGTAATATTTAATTGGTGGAGAGTTTAGTTAGTGGAATCTCCTAAAACTAAACTTTGTGCATTATTAAAATGGACGAAGTAGTATTAATTTATAAAATAAAATTGTATTATATTCCCTCTCCAAATCAAATACAAATCAAAATACAAATTCAAATCCAAACCCACTTAAGATTCTGACTGTGTTTAACACGTGAAAGAAAACAAATGCATTTTTAGTTTAACGACGTCAAATCATCAATATTCGACCGCGGAGTTTAAAAGTTTGGTAATAACTGTTTCACCTACTACTAGTTCTCATCTTGTAACAAAGTCTGGTTAGTCAACACCACCCACAAATATATATACTATCGTTTAAAAAACCAATATTATCTCCTTTTCCGTAAAACAAAGAGAAGAGATGGCGAACAAGAAAGTGTTGATGATATGTGGCGATTACATGGAAGACGCTGAGGTAAGTTATTTATTTATGCTAGACAAGTACCCGTGCATAGCAACGAGATTTTATAGCGGCAGATAGTTTTAGTGATAAAACAAAGTTTATGGGTTATAACCGAAAAATAATAAAAGTTTGAGGATTTGGGGATTAAACATAATGTTTTGAAACCGGTTCGACCAGGGTGGTTCAACCGGTTGAACCGTTTCGGTCGAAAAACGGCTCAATATAAACCGGGTCAACCAGACAGGTACGGGTCAACCCAGTTTTCGATGTGTATTAATAGTTTCCTTTTGAAATATATGTGTATTAATAATTGAAATTGCTCATAATTAATTGTTTTAACATTTCATTTTTAATTTTTTTCAAATTTCACTTTCTTAACTTTTCACTTTGACCATTTTTGTTTTATAGATAGTATAGATATTTAGTGATTAGTATTTACTAATAATAGTATTACTACGTATATATTAGTAACAAATTTTATACCCAAGGTTTTAGTCTAGTGGTATGTGAGTTCCCACCAACCTAGAGGTTGTGGGTTCAAGCCTTGCTGGAGGCGTTTGTGAGATATATTGTGAGATAGCTGATATAAGTTTGAAAAAAAAAATTGCCGTTCTAAAAAAGAAAAGGTAACTAATTTTATAAATTTGCAGGTGATGGTACCATTTCAGGCATTACAAGCATATGGATTGTTGGTGGATGCTGTTTGCCCTGGTAAAAAATCAGGAGACATTTGTCGCACTGCTATTCAATATACAGCCCATCCGTCTCACCAGGTCAAATTTCCTTTTGGGCCAAAAATAGTATTTTCAAATATGCTTATGCTAAAGTGTTTTTGATTTTGTAAACAATGCAAGAATACTGTTTAAAATGTTGCGGGAATTGCATATATCCCTCCAAAGCCTAATATTTGCATGGGTTTTGCTAACCAATGCCCGGTAGGCACGTATTAACGGGTTAATAAAAGAAATGTTTCCGTTCATTTAAGTGTAAATTATGTTCAAATATATTAATTTATCAGTTTATATCCAACCAAAACTCATAATTACATATATATCTTAAAGCTTTAAAATTGTCAAATATATCCAAATGATTATTTTAAATATATATAATAGAAAAAAAAATGTCTATAATTATAATTGATTTATAAAATGACGATTATACTTTTTTTTAAAATTTATTTTATTATTATTATTATTATTATTATTATTATTATTATTATTATTATTTACAATTACTAAATATCATTTTATTGGTTGGAATTTTATTATATATTTTGATCTATATATATAGGATTTTACCTTTTTTTTCGAAATGCAGAAATTTATTAAAAGAACAAAAACTTACAAAGAAATTAGATAAGCCAATAAGTCACAAAGATTGGGACATGGCTGCATACATACACGAAAACATTAAACAAAACAAACACCCAAAAGGGATCCACCACACAGTAAGATCTCAACCATGAAAACTATCCCACAGAAGCTCGAAAAAAAAACCAAACATGTCAAACTCAAGAGACTGTTGATATTCTTATTCAAGATTCGTCGATACCAAACACGGTTGAGTCGCCGAACATGGTTGTTTTTTCTTTTCTTAAAAATTGTTTAAAGGATATTTTGTAATTGTAAAAATAAAAAATAAAAAAATAATAAGAATAAGGGTATAATCGTCATTTTATATATCAATTATAATTATTAGACATTTTTTTCTATTAAATATATTAAAAATAATCATTTGGATATATTTGACAATTTTAAAGCTTTGGAAGGATGTATATGCAATTATGAGTTTTGGTTGGATATATATGCAATTATGAGGCTTCAGAAGGATATATATGCGATTCACTCTAAAATGTTCGGTCAAATTTGTCTTTCCTAGTATATAGTGTGTACTAAGATGTCATGGGTTCAATGTGTACGTTTTGTTGTGCAATAGCGATAATATCCCACTTAGTAGGTAAAGAGAGTGAATGAATTAACACTACAAAGTTATATATTTCTCAAGGTCGTAAAAATTGTTGGACGCTAGCCAGGGAGCCTGGTACCACCTAACGATTAATCGGTTAGGAATCGAATTGGATTTTTTATATATAAAATTAAAAGCTTTCGAAGTTCTATATATAGCATAAATGAAATGCTTTAATGTTCAAAGTTCAAATGGTTCAATAAAGTTTTAAAAATCAATTTCCGAATTCAGTTAGTGTAACTAACATTCAATTGAAATAAGAAAAACGAGCATACATTCACATTTTGTGTTAAATCACTGCTCGATGTATGTTTGAATGACTATGTCGATTGATTTTGTGAAAAAAGGGGAGGTATATTGAAATAAAAACCTCAATCTTATTTTTTGGAAACAGTTGACCCGCGTTAACCTAGTTGTCAAATTTAGCCGATTTTTGTCCGGTTTTAATCCGATTAATCGATATGGTGACCTATTTTTGGCTGATCCGATTAATAAGGTCGATTAGTCTAAATCCGGGCGGTTAATCCTCACCTAGCGCCTAGGCGCCGATTAATCAGCCGCCTAGACCGATTTTTACAACACTAAATTATTTCTTATACTAAAAAGATATTACTACAAAGAAGAAAGAAAACTAACACTACAAAAATGGTATTGTGTGTGTTTTTGGTGTGAAAAACTAAAAGGAAGAGCATTATATTTATAGCCTCCAAGATTACTACCAAGTTGATCCCACGACTCTTCTTACTAGTTATAATCAAGTTCTTGTAATCGACTTGCTTGTGATTCATTGAATGTAAACTTTTTCCAATACGAGCCATAAACTAGCGAATCTCCACCTTGGCGAATATTAATTCTTCAATCTCGTATTCTACCACGGGGTGGAGTCTTCAAACCAATCTTCATATTTTTACAATATTGATCAAGTTCAAACAATAATTGAACTTGATACCAGCTACTACTTGTCAGCGTATCTGTAGGATTCTTAGAAGTATGGATCTTCTAGATTCTAACTCCACCTTCTTCAAGTATCTTTTGTATGAAATGATACCGAACATCAGTGTGCTTCGTCCTTGCATGATAAACTTGATTCTTCACTAAATGAATTGCACTTGAGTGTCAGAATTCATCGTGACAAACTTGTGTTTGATTCTAAGTTCATAAAGCAACCCTTGAAGCCAAATTGCTTCCTTTAAAACCTCTATCATCGCCATATACTCTATTTCTGTACTTGACAAAGCAGTTAAGGTACACTTCCAACTAATTGGAGATTTTGCAAGAGTGAAGACATAGCCCGTCGTGGATCTTCGATCGTCTAAATCTCCAGCATAATCTGAATTGCAATATCCTTCTACCCACTTACTACTTCATGTTCGAATACTAACCTTACATATGTTGTATTATGGATATATGGTAATATCCATTTAACCAATGTCCTCTTTCAGGGTTATGCATATACCTGCTCACCATCCAAACAACGGGACTATATGTGGTCGAGTACATATCATAGCATACGTTAAGCTACCGAAAACATTTGCATAAGGCATTGTTTTCCTTGTACGCCCTCTCTGCATCATTTTTCGGTCTTAAATTGAGAAGCAAGTGGAGTACTAACTCGTTTTGTTTGCTTGTCGAACCTAAAACGCTTTAGAATCTTTCTCAAATATTGTTTCTAAGTCAAACAAAGCTTCCTCAATTTTGTGTCTTGACTATCTCCATGCCAAGAATCATCTTTGCTTCACCGAGATCCTTCATCTCAAATTCGCTTTTCAACCGAGTCTACTTTTCAATCTCGTCTAGACTTTGAGAAGCTATCAACATGTCATCTACATAGAGAAGAAGATATACGAAGGACCATCTTGTAGCTTTTTCAAATAGACAATGGTCATATTTGCTCTTTATGTACTTCGATTCCATCATAAACTTATCAAATCGTTTGTAGTTTGTACCACTGCCTTGGGGATTGCTTCAACCCGTACAACGATTTATAAAGCTTACATATTTCATTCTCTTTTCCAGCAACTTTGAATCCTTCCGGCTGAACCATATAGATCTCCTCTTCCAAGTCTCCATGTAGAAATGCAATCTTCACATCCATGTGAACTAGATCCAAATCCAACTGTGCTACTAAAGCCAATAAAATTCTAATAGAGGAATGCTTTACCAATGGAGAAAAAACTTCATTATAATCAAATCCCATTTTTTGAGCGTTGTCTTTAGCTGCCAATCTTGCTTTGTAGCGAACATCATCCTGACTAGGAAATCCTTCTTTCTTTGCATACACCCATTTGCATCCAATTGCCTTCTTCCCTTTTGGGAGGTTAGTCAACTCTCATGTCTGATTCTTCTTAAGACTGCATTTCTTTGCTCATGGCAATCCTCCGCTTCTCATTCTCTGAGTCTCGAACCGCTTCAGAGCAAGTATTAGACGATTGAAGATGCACAAGCCACCGTATCATTAGGGCGAACAAGCCTTTTAGTGTTTCTTTTTGCCTTACTGGTAGCAATTGATTCATGTTTTTGATGTGGAGATTCTTCAGTTTGAACCTCCTCTTCATAATCTCCTTTTACCATAGGAGAATCATCAACTGTTCCTCTATCATCTAGTACAATTATTCTTTGAAACTCTACCTTTTTGGGAGTTCCGTCTAACTGCTTAGCATTCACCTTCTTCAACATGGTAGATTCATTAAAGGTGGCATCCGTGCTAAAGATCGTTTTCTTTGTCCCCGAACACCATAAACGATAGCCTTTGATTTAGAGGTGATCCCCATGAATTATGCTTTCTTTGCTCTAGGATCCATCTTTGATTTCTTCACATGAGAATATGCAGCGGAACCAAACACATGTAAAGAATCATAATCTGTGAGTTTTCATACCATTTCTCCAATGGTGTTTTCCCATCAGTTGATGGCAAACGATTAACAAGGTGACATACATACGTCACAACTTCAGCCCAAAATTCTTTACCGTACCCAACCCAACATTGGAAACATACACCGAACTTTCTCCAGCAAGGTTCGGTTCATACGTTCTACCACCCCATTTTTTTGTGGTGTATGTCAGTGAAGTGCCTAATGATGCCTTCGTCTTCTTAAAATTTTGTAAACTGATCATTTCTCCGCCATTATCTGTTCGGAGATCTTTGATCTTTCTGCACATCTGAGTTTCCATCATCTTTTTCCATTTGATGAACACTCCTAGCACTTCATCCTTTGTCTTCAACGTGTACACCCATACTCTTCGGGAAAAGTAGTGTCTCAGGGACCCATACGTGAAAGTGAACATCATATAATATACTTTGTGTCTTGTGGATAGCTGTCCCAAATTTCACCCTTGTTGTCTTCGTGTTGATGCAATGCTCACGGAGATCCAACTTACAAGAACTCCGTCCTTTCAATAATCCTTGCTTTATGAGAAAATTCAATGATTTCTCTCCTGCATGTCCCGGCGCATATGTCATACCTTCACACCTTCTGAATTTCTATCATCATCAGTTACAACAAGCACGCGACATATGATATTTATAACCCCTCCTTTGCTTTACTTCGAAACCTTTAGATTCTAAGGTATCAAGGTCACTATTGTTCCTTTCTCATTCTGTAATCGAATGAATCCAATCCCATGAGTAGTGTAGGGGGGGGGGGGGGGAGTTTCGTCTGCCGTATAAACAACTTCCTCATGTTCTCCAAAATTTCTAAACCACTCTCGATGTGGTGTAATATGATGGCTGCATGCAAAATCTAATAACCATATATGAGAAGCATTTTCTGGTTGACGATGTTGCTAGTGAGAGAATTCTTCATCATCTCACTTGGTGACATTCACCTCCGCTATAGCTTTCCCTTTGTAATGATTGTCCTTGGTTTTCAATTTTGGACAATCTCTATTCCAATGACTTTCATGACAAAAGGCACATTCATCTTTGCTTAGTCTCTACCTTGACTTAGATCTCCATCTCTTATCGGTGCCCTTTTTCTATGAACGATCCCTGACTAGCAAAACCTCTGCGTCTCCACTTGAACTAATTTGCTTGTCCTTCCTTCTCAGTTCTTTACTATACAAGGCAACACAAACTTCACTAAGAGACCCATCTTCCTACTGAGGGTATGTTTGGTGCAGTGGGCTGGGGTTGGGCAAGGCGAGACTAGGCTCGGGCTGGGGGCTGGAGCTGGATCTTATATTATAAGCCAAAAGCTGCTGAAGCTTATATTTTTATTAAGCCTTTTGGTGAATTAGTTGGAGATGAAGCTTACTAATGTAAAATCGCATAAAAATACATCAAATTAAAATCACATATATTTCCAGATTTTGCGTTTTAATCCATTATATTTGAAAGGTATTTATGTAATTTGACTAGCTATAAGCCCCCATAAGCACTTTTCTATGGGCTTGGGCTTATGTAGGCCTATGCAACAAACAAAGCTCATTTTATAAGCTAGCTTATTTTAAAAGTTCAAGCCCCTATAAGCCCCGAAAAGCCCATTGCCAAACATACTGTGAGTAAAATTGTTTCAAGCAACTCGTAACAATGTCAATGTTAGATCCTGGAATTTGAATACCTTATCTATATTCATCAAATCGGTGACTAGCTGGTTAAACCAATAATGTGATCATTCATCGTGTTACCCTGTACATATGTGAAGCGAAAGAGTCGCCTCTTCATAAAGAGCTTATTCTGACAATTTTTCTTCAGAAATTTCTCTTCCAATGCCACTCGCAGTTTGTAAGTAGATGTTTCTTTTGAGAAAGCATATTGTTGCTCTCTCGAAAGACATGAACGAACCGTATGACAAGCTAACCAATTGATGGTTAACCAATTCCTCTCTTCTACATCCTCCGGTTTACTTCCTTCAACGACAATGTCTTGGCCTAGCTGAAAAAGAGTGTCTTGAACCTCACTTTTGCCGCATACCGAAATCGCATATGCCATCAAAAACCTCCACCACCAATCTTGCATTCATCAAGACCGGTCTAGCCCAGCTTGAAGATGTTGGATCCACCTATATGGAAGGTACTTTGTCAACTGTGCCATCCACCATTTCGAGTACAAATTATTTTTCAAACAGCTTCTAACCAAAAACCAATGGGATTCTTTTCAGATGTGTAAGATCCAATTAAATTGCAACCACATTGCACACTAAGAACAACCTCGGATCTTGATATCACTTGTTGCGGAATAACCGCGATAATATTCTACCGACAAGGTAAAGAGTGTGAATGAATCAACACTACAAGTATACCCCAAAATAGCTTGTTGAGAATTTAGACAATATGAAAAAGGAATGTAACACCACAAAGTTATATATTTCTTATACTAGAAACATACTACTACAAAGAAGAAAGAAAGCTAACACCACAAGTAGTGTCTTGTGTGTGTTTTTGCGGTGAAAAACTAAAAGGAAGAGCATTCTATTTATAGCCTCCAAGATTGCTACCAAGTTGCTCCAAAGATTCTTCTTACTAGTTGCAATTTTGAATCAAGTTGCATCATACCACTTGCAATCTACTTGCTTGTGATTCAATGAATGTAAACTTATTCCAATATGAGCCATAAACTAGCACATTTGGGGGTGGCCACGGAATGGTCGGACACAGTCCCGGGATTAACCTGGCGAGGCCGCGTACATATTAGTAAAAAGGGCTCGCCCTCCCCAAGTGACTTGAACCTCATCCATTTACCTGTCTCCCAGTATATAGTGAAATTGTGACATTGTGTGTAATAGCCTTTCTAAAAATATGTTTTATGGTGTATCTTTATTTTCAGAACCCTGTTAAGTGCGGGAACTGCGAGAACTCCAATTTTGCATTAGAAAACATGCATGTTCATACGAAACATGTATGTTTTCTTACATACACCTTAATACACATACCTGCGTAACATACATGTTCATATAAAACCTCTTAAGTGCAACAGATCAATGCAAAATGGTTTTATATGAACATGTATGTTACGCAGGTATGAGTATTAAGGTGTATGTAAGAAAACATACATGTTTTATATGAACATGCATGTTTTCTAATGCAAAATTGGAGTTCTCGCAGTTCCCGCACTTAACAGGGTTCTGAAAATAAAGCCTCCCATGTTTTATGTTTATATAAAAGTGATTATAATTACAGCTAAAATAAGCACTTTGAAATAAGCAACTCCCTGCAGGCTTATCAAAATCTGCTTATTTTACCTGAAAATAAGCAGAAATGAAAACAAGAAACAATTTGAAATTTTGGATAACACAAAACAGTTTTCGCTTGAAAATAAGCAGAAAAGCAGGGGAAGGGAAAAAAAAAAAAAAAAAAAAAAAAAAAAAAAATCCCGAATACCCCATTTAATAACTTTTAGGCCATCACATCTACTCAATGAACCACATTTACATTGTTCACAAAATGAGCAAATCCAAACACTACCCGAAGCTGTTATGTCGAAGCTACTTATCTGAGTGCTTCTGCTCCCAAAACACCCTCGAAGACGAGTAGCAATGCATGTCTGGCTGTTTTACTCTGCCAGCCTGAGAAGAGCAGTTAGGATATGAAAGATAGAAACTGAGTTTAGTAGAAACATGTGAAAATATAGTGATGATATGATATACTCTAGCTAATTGCACATGATGCAGATACGTAGTGATATAACAACGAAACTGCAAATCGGCAAATGCCTAACTAGAGTTAACCTCGCTGTACCTCGAAATTATAAAAGTTAATGTCAGAAACCAGTAATCGTGGCTTTATCCTTGCAATATCAGATAGAATATTGTTCAATTTAGTATGTCTTAGTATTTTGTCCCTTTTCAGTATGTGATACAGATGATATTATACCGTTAAAGAGTCAACTACTCATATAGTCTGTATACAACGTGTATGAAAACAAACCATAAACAACAATGAAACACTATAGAGTTTACAACCGGTATTTCTACACTTTTTTTTTTATTTTTTTTTATTTTTTTTTTTATTTTATTTTTTTTTTACTTCAAATATGTCCCTATGTAGTTTTTCAACCAATCTTGCACTTTGCCGAACATTTGATCATTTCTTTCTTGCCTTGCCATAGAAAGTAATTCGTATCCGCTAAAGTATACAAACATTTGAAACCTTGCGTATGTTATAGAAGGGTCACCCGTGCTTGTTTTAGTTCATTCTTGCTTTCATTATAAGCTAGTGATGTTTGTTATTTCTGATTTGTATTTTGAAAAGCTTAGTGATAAGATAGATCGGCTTCTTATTAATGATGCTAGTCTTAGTAAGCTTTTACTTTTGTTTTAGCAGACTTATTCTGAGTTCCGAGGTCACAACTTCACCTTGAATGCTACATTTGATGAGATTGATTTAAGCACGTATGACGGTGTGGTTCTACCAGGAGGACGTGCTGGAGAATATCTTGCTATGGATGAACGTGTCCTAAACCTTGTTACACATTTTGCCAAATCTGGAAAACTCATTGCTGCTATCTGTCATGGACAGCTTATTATGGCTGCGGCTGACATATTAAAAGCTCGAAAGGTTACAGCATATCCTGCAGTCGGACCCGTGCTCGTTGCTGCTGGTGCTCATTGGGTTGAACCACAGACATTGGCATCATGCACCCTTGATGGAAATATAATCACTTGTGTTTCTTACCATGGTCATGCTGAGTACATTGGTCATTTCATTAAGGCATTAGGAGGTACTGTTACTGGCTCCGACAAACGGATTCTATTCCTCTGTGGGGTAAGTTGCATTTCCTCACTTAATATGCCCCTATCACTTAAATTTTATTTCTTTCATTTTAAGCTATCTATAACTGATTCCATCTGTATATAATTAAATTTAAGAAAAATCTACTTCCTTTTCATTCCTTATAATAGCGACACACTTTTTTATGTCCTTAAGGTCGTAAATTATTTTTGGGCAAATAACCTATTAATGTACTATACTTGACACAAATGTTACTTCCGTGTACTGAACAAATTTTTTTCCTTATATGGGTACTGAACTTTCATTTTTTGGACTTTTTGAGGTACTTTGTGACGTTTTTGCCCCTCAAATTCAGGGGCAAAAACGTCACAAAGTACCTCAAAAAGTCCAAAAAATGAAAGTTCAGTACCCATATAAGGAAAAAAATTTGTTCAGTACACGGAAGTAACATTTGTGGCAAGTATGATGCTTTTTGAAGGAATTTGCCCATTGTTTTTCTGTTTTTATAGCAAGATACTTTTATTTATTCATTCATTATAACAATGAGTTACATGATAATTACATTTACTGATGTGGCACCCGTCTCTTTATTTATCCATAGATTATATGATCTGATGCCTTAAGTCCTTTAAAATTGCGAGGGACATGACTCATGAGTAATTTCAGCCAAGTCTAGGTTTAAGACGTGGACTTCGTTAATTTAAAGTCGGAAATTGCATGTAATGATGTAAATGAAAGTAGTTTCAAAATAAATGGTTGATGACACATGTTGCAAGTTTGTAATCAAATAACGGACTTATACATGTATAGCGCTTAATTAGTAACTGGGGTCCTTGTCTAGTTATCAACATAGCTTAAGCTCTTAAAAATGTTACATTAATATAAAAAGAATCTTCCATAAACTTGAAACTGACTGAAAGTACTATTTTTTAATGTAAAAAAGGAAATCATTAAATCAACATAAATTGGTGTTAGTAACTAATTCAGCTTTGGTTCCAATGCAGGATTACATGGAAGACTATGAGGTATACGTTCCTTTTCAGTCGCTTGGAGCTCTTGGATGCCACATGGATGCTGTTTGCCCCAACAAGGAAGCCGGTGAGAAGTGCCTTACAGCTGTCCATGATTTTGAGGGGGACCAAACGTACAGTGAAAAACCGGGTCATTATTTCAAACTAACAGCTAACTTCAAGGATATAGATGCTTCCAGCTATGATGCTCTTGTCATACCTGGAGGTCGAGCTCCAGAATACCTTGCACTTGATCCAGCAGTCATTAAGCTCGTAAAAGATTTTATGGAGGCTGAAAAGCCTGTAGCATCAATCTGCCATGGGCAACAGATTCTGTCTGCCGCGGGTGTTCTCAAGGTAAGATTTTGAAATTTTGTTTATTTCTTAAAAGCACGCTCATTAAACGAGATTAACCCTGTCAAAAAGCTTTGCTCAGAATATCAGTGAATTAGTTATCACTTAACCATTGACTTTTTTATTTTATCACATGTACTATAGGGTAAGAAATGTACTGCATATCCTGCTGTCAAACTTAATGTGGTATTGGGTGGTGGAACCTGGTTAGAACCAGACCCGATAGATCGCTGCTTTACCGATGGTAATCTAGTAACTGGAGCAGCCTGGCCAGGACACCCACAGTTCATCTCTCAGTTGATGTCATTGCTTGGTATAAAGGTATGTTTCTAGTGCCATTCCGTGTTTGTGCGTGTGCACTCTGTCCTATACAAAAGAACTTCATAGTACTGCAAGTGTTGTCCTTTGTATCATAGAGATGTAAAAAAGACATGACATAATCATCGACGTTTTTGTGTGCAAGTAATAATATTTTGTGATGCTTTAAATTAAGTGTTTTTTTTTTTTTTTTTTTTTTTTTTTTTTTTTGTGAGACTAAACATCAAGTTTGCTGATAATATATAAACTGAGGCACACTTTGAAGTGCCATGTTACGAGCTTCAGTTATATTTAAAGCTTCAACTTTGGATAATTTGATAAGATCTAGCGACTGTAATTGATCTACTTGGTTATGTCCATACTCTCGTGACATATGAAATAATACCTCAAAGTTGTTTGAGCAGTGTTAATGAGCAATATTACAATTGCAGTATGAACTATTCGTGTGGTAATAATCATTGAAAACTGAAATAGATGACCCATTGTCTTCTTTTGTTACGGTTTTTGAATCTGATCTTCACTTTTTCATCAAAAAGCGACTGCATAAGATTTTAGATCGTATTGTCTTCTTTTATTTGTATGTTTTTTTATGCTTCACAATGTGCTCGGATGAGCAATGCATGATCAAAATATAGCAGCAATACGACTTCCAAATTTCATTTACTTCGTCATTCCCTGAAAACTTGTCGTTTTATGTTGTTTTTGCTTCACCATTTTTTCTTCATATGTGTATATAAGAAGTGAAATATAGCAAATCACTTCCATGTAACTTAACGAGATTTTACAAAAGATCGAATACTTAGCATAGAAACTGAATAGCTCAAGAATTTCTTACACATCTCAAACCAGAATTCAGTGGAAAAAGAGGAGGCTAATTTTGTTGTGCAATGACAAGAACTTTGAGCTCAAGCTTTGCCATTTACACTTGATCAAAATCTAATAAGTGAAATTGCATATGCTAGAATCCCGTAGAAGTTAGATAGGTTAATCTTCAAGCTCGATAATCTTGACAACAGAATCATCACCAACTTTCTGGCAAACAACTACACGGTCATGTGACCTAATGACACCAATTGTCCTGCCATGATCTAAGGCCACCTTTAAGACCGTCTCATTTGTGGCACTTGTTGATTCAGCCTACAAAAACCATAGCATCAAAATTAGCTTTTTCATAGAGTTTTGTGACTTTGTCCGGTGAATAAGTTCAGAAGTCGTAAATGAGTTCTTACAGGGTGTCGAGGATCTGCAAGCATTGGGAAAAGTCCCCTTATGATGAGCGACTGCCTTGCCTTCTCGTGAAAATCATCAAAAACCACACGAGGATCAGTTATCCTTCAACGGATATGAATAAAATCCAACAATAACGGGAATTTTTTCCCAAAAAAATTAAGTATATGATCCAAAAAAATTTAACCGCTGTTAATATGCCACACTGTATGATTTTCATTAACATAATGTTTTATAAGTCAAAATTAAAGAGTTAAGGTTATTGAACTTGGTGATTTCGGATTTTACCTCAAAAGCACCGGTAAATGTCCAGCGAAGTTGGTTTGTTTTAAGACGTGGTATCACAACAGAGAGCACAGGCATGGTGGGCCTGTACTTGGCAATCAACCTGCACATTTAATAATAGTTCAGTTCAGGTGACATTATCAATGCATTTGAAATATAAGTCGGTTACATAAAAGTATAAAACATATAATCGCACGCACCTAGCAGCTCTTCCAGATGAAGTGAAGCAAATGATCACGGATGCTTTCACCTTAATTGCAGCGCGCACCTAAATACACTCCAATAAGTTAATATCTCTCAAATTGATCATATAAAAATAATCTGCTATAAGATCTTGAAATTTGTACCGCAGATGAAGCAATAGATTCCAGGTGGCTCATAGGTTCGCCAACATACTTAACAGTCTTCTTGAAATATGAATCTTGATTGTACACTTTCTCGGACTGCATACATTAACTAAATCAGTACACTGAAGAACCATATGCGATATCAGAAAATAATTCAAAGATACATTCTTTCCACAACTAATTTAATAAGTATTTGAGAATGAAAATGGACGTTTAATACCTCGCCACAAATTTTACCAACAATAGAGATACTCTCAACAGGGTATAGCCCCCGCATTGTCTCTGCACCTAGAAGGATTGCATCAGCACCTGATACAATTCAAAGAAGTTGGATTAAACAGAAGATCACTCACTCGATTATATATATAAACAATGATAGGCTTCTTGATATCATGGTTAATCAAAAAGACTATTTCACACGTAATAAACACGAGCATTATGCAGCTATAGATATATTTTGGAGAGACAGATTCACTCGATTAGAATTATATATTTACCATCTAAAACAGCATTGGCGACATCAGTAGCCTCTGCACGAGTAGGCCTTAGGTTATCAGTCATGCTATCCACAAAACGGGTAACAACTGACGGTTTCCCAGCCATATTGCATTTGTAAACAGCTGCTTTTTGGAACAAAAATACCTGCATATCAACAATGAAATCTTTTAAGTAACTTCAACATAACCTTAGAATTTTTTAAAACACAATAATACCTCATTTAATTTTTCTATTTTGGAAAGTAAAAGATTACCAGACAGTCAGAAAATTGGAAAAAAAAAAAAAAAAAAAAGAGGGGGTTCTCATCATTCAACATCTTCTTTTTATAGAAATTGGTAAAATGAAACTGGACATCTATCAAGAACTAAGACTATATCACCAAACACCTTCGTTTTCCTAAGTTCGTTTTTATTTTACACTTTCTGGGGTAAAGAGGAACGAAATAGTCAAATTAGTGCTAACCTTCTCTGGTGGAAGGTCAATCCCCAAATTCCCTCTAGCAAGGATAATACCATCTGCTTCCTGAAGGATTTCATCAAAATTCACTAGGCCCTGAAATGTACACGACACACGTTAATTTTTTTTAATTATTATTTATTTATTCTCACATAGCTTCAAAATAATTATGTGAAGTATATACAGTATCTAATAAGTATCTCACCTCCACATTTTCGATCTTTGCAAAAATCTGGGTTTGACTGAGATCACCTAATTTAGAAAGATATTCACGAGCCTGCAACATACAAAGAGAAATTAAATTCCATATGGGTCTCTGAAATGATCACATGAATAATTGGATAAAGGAAGTGTAAACCATACTTCTCGAATGTCTTGCCCACTGCGTGCATGAGATAAAGAGAGAAAGTCAACATTATTTTTGACTCCCCACGTGCTGATAACCTACAATCAATCACAAGAAGCCAGTAAAAGACTAAACACTGTATCTGAATTGATCTGTGAATATTGTCATATTGATACGATAACTTTACCTCCTTATCTATGTCATTGAGTGTGGGCAGATCGATATGAATTTGAGAGGCATGTAAAGTGTACAATGTCCCGGCAAGAACAGCAGAATTCTTTATCAGACACACAACATCATCACCTTTCACCTCCTTAACCTGTGTCACGTAAGGGGACACTTAGGAATCAAAAGTCTAGTAGATAAAAAAAGTAAAAATGTCATTGGCTATGTGCCGATATGGTAACAATCCTACCCATATCCTTAAGGTTAGGGTTTTAAATCATATGTGGCAAAAACGGTTGTATGCAAGTTCCTTAAGTAATCATCCACAACATAGATTGAAAGAAGAAAATGCCATCGCTGTTAGATATCTACTTATATACTATATTTAACAAATTTCAATATAGTACGCAAATTTTTTCTTGGATAGTATAAAATCCATATCATTTTTGCATCTTGATGTACGAATTCTGTATACAAGGTCAAAAATGGAGCTATTTCAAGATGATAATGACATCTAAACATATTTGGTACTTAACTACCAACTTACCTCTAGCCAAACAGACGTTGTCTCACTTCCTGTAAACAAGTATTGGCCAAGAAAAATGGTGTCACCAGACTTCACAGCCTGCAAACATCAAATGTTAAATCAGATAACGTCAAGGATATAAGTGCATAAGACCTAGCAAGGATCCAAATATGAAGTCGAATAAGTTAACAATCATTTATTACCTTAGCTAGTCCGTTAAAATTTATTGGTAACAGATTTGAATTTGCTTCTTTCTCTTGATCCGGAGTCAAAACTACTAGGGAATCTGCCTCAAGAGGTATAGGATTATCAGCTTTGTTGACAACAAGGAGCTCGGGGCCAGTTGTATCTAGCATAACCTGATAAAACGGTAATAAAAGAAAGGCCACACATTCATTGCTCTCGGAAGCATAACATTAAAACAAGATGCTGAATCTTTGAATGATTTATATTTGTAATAACAGATGGATTTTCATTAAGTGAAATGGTAACTATTCACGATAACTTACAGCACACAGCTTCTTTGTTTTCTTGATAGCGATTTTTAGATTTTCCAATGTCTCCTGGTGAAATGCAGCATCGCCCCATGTAAAATCAAATCGTGCAACTACAACAAAGAAGCAAATATCAGAATTTACTCTCAACAACCTAAATATGTCAAAGGCATTTCGAACCAATCAGAATTCAGAAATTAAGTGTCCAAATCTTATACCAGTATTTAAAATATTCCAAGTCAAACAGATACAAGTATATAAAGTCAAAACACATTTCTTATACAAAACAAATCTCCCACATTTAAAATATAAAGTCAAAACACATTTAACAAAGTCAATCACTTTCATATTCAAAACAGCACTAAACAAACAAAAGCGGGAAAGCGGATAAGGTTTTCCCAGTTCAGGTTATCCAATCCAATCCAGGGAGGGCGAGTCTTTAACTCAGATTTAGTGATTTACGCGGAATAACCAGGGTATCCCCGTGATCCGACCCTTTCCCCACCACACCCAAGATGTATCCACTGAGGCCAAGACCTTTTCTGAGAACATCAGGGTGCTTAACCACTAGGCCACCTTGGTACACATCTTGGGGTTGGCCAGGAAAAGGGTTCGTTACGGCCAGCAGAGGCGGAGACAGGATGGGGCAGGGTGGGCACGTGCCCCCTAGCGGAAAAAAATATCGTGTAAAAATTTTAAAATATTTGGCTATTTTTGTAATTTGCCCCCTTAACGAACCAATTTGTATTGTAGTTTCTAAAAATTATCAAAGTTTTATTAATACTAAACATTATTTAAATAAAATAACACAATACTATAAAAGTTAGTTTCATTAATTTGTTTTATACTATCAAACATCCTCGTACAACATAGATCCATAATATTAAAGAAAAAAAAAATTACCAGACATGCCAGCCATGAGGCATTTAGAAATAACATCAACAGATCTCGACTTCGGTCCAAGTGTCCCCACGATCTTCGTCATGGACGGGAAATAGCTCTATAAAAACCAGTCACATTAAATTATAAAAATAAAATCTTTATACCAACAAAAAAAATATATATATAACTTAATGATGACGATTCTTACGGGTCTTGATGGTTCAAGAATTGAAGCCATACGGATGGGTTCTTCCAAAAGCAAATGATTTGAGTTCATTTTTTGTAACTTTTTTTTAACTGTTTTATAAAAGTGGTGAGATTGAATTGGGTGGAAATGTGGAATGTGCAGAGGAATGATTTAAAGAGAGGGAGAGTGGCGAATGGGGAGTGAGGAGTTGTTGGTTTGTCACTTTCAACCCGCTCGCCACCTGTTTTCGACCCATCTCACTTTTTGGGCCCTTGTTTTTAATGATGTTGATTTTGACTTGTAAATTAGATAACGTAGTATTTGGAGAGTTTTAATCAGTGAACGATTACTTGTGTATAGCAGCGATTATGATGTATGATAGTCAAGATTATAAATAGCGTAAAGAGTGACGTGGCGGCGAAGCCAAGTCTCAAGCTTTACGAGCCATAACGAGGCTATAGCGTTTTATAAAGCGTGACTCAAGGCGCCATAATTATTTTTTATAAATTTATATAGTAATTAGAAAATTATGATTTTAGTAATTAGAAAATTCAGCTCAAAAAGTCAAATACTATTAAATCTTTTAAAAAACAAAAAGCTCAAATTCTAGCCCAAATACTACTAAATTCTTTAAAAGCTTCTAAATAAGGCGTCACGCCTCGCGCTAATGCGCGCCTTACCACGCCTTTTCGCGCCTCATCAGGCGCCACACCTCAAGATGACGCCTTGGTCTATTTCGTAGCGCCGAAGCCACGCCTCGCGCCTTAGCGGCGCTAAGGCGCGCCTTTTAGAACCCTGATGATAGCGTTATTTTGCGGTGTGTAATTTTTTATTTATATATGCGTATGGAGTATGTGAGACTAAAGAAAGCTAGTGGTTTAAATTGCAATTAAATATTTAATAAATTGCATTAATTTTTATAAGTAAGAGTATTTTAGTCAAGGGGCTATTCCCATATCATTAATCGACAACGGACTATTTAGAATAATAACTTATTCATGGATCTTAAACATGCAAATATAGGATATATTATTAAGACAATGAATAAATAAACAAAAACAATACTTTATTTCATTAAAATAATATGTGGAAAACTAGAAGGGGGGTTGAATAGTTTTACGTCTTTTTAATTCGTTATAAAATTAGTTTTAGAGTTTACTTAGCTTTTAAAAACTTAGATTCGATAATATGTGATCTCAAGTCTTGTACAATATAAACAATTAACACTACACAATATATTACAATGATAAATAATGAAATAAGTAAGAGATGGAAAGATCGAACCGCGAGACAAGAGATTTATAGTGGTTCGGCTACAAGGACACCTTCCTTGCCCTACTCCACTCCCCGAGAACCTAACTCGAGAGTTTTCTTCACTATATCAACAAACTCCCTTATGGCGGAGAAAACCGTACACACCAACTTACACACCAATTTACACACCACTTTTCACACCACTACTTCGTCACACCTAAGTCACAACTTCTACACAACTTCTTCAAATCAATCTACTTCACAACTAACTACTCCACACCTATCTTCTTCACACCAATCTAGTTCCTAGCTTTTCTTCTTCACACCAAGCTACTAACTAATCACACAATCTATATCTAACACAACTATCTACAATCAAATATTCACAACAATCTTCACAAAGAATAATGTAAATAATCTTTGAAGATGCACCAACAACTTGATGTGGAGATCACAACAAGTTGTAATACTTCTTGTCTTGAGGGATAGAAGTATTCTTCTCTTGCACTTGAGAGGATGAAGGTTGGATCACTTTGAAACAAAGAATTATACACTTATGATCAAAGGATAAGAGAATAGAGATTTGGATCTGGATCAGAAAGTTTAGAAGTGCAAAAGGTGAGGAAAATGTGTGAACTGATCCAGTATTTATAGGGGAGAAAAACACTGTTCTGGAGCGTGGCCGGTCCCCTTAATTATTGGTCGGTCCCCTTAATGATTAAGGGGGCCGCCTAAGGAATTAAGGGGGCCGCCCCTTTCAGAACGTTGGTTTTTCTTGTCTTTTAGTGGGGAATATTTTTCTGGATAGAATTTGCCATTTTTGGTTGAAAATTTGAAATCATATATTTATAATGAATTAAACATATTCTTTTAATTCCAAAAGTAATTTTGTAAAAAATATAAGATGTTTAATACATTTTATAAAAATTCTAGTGATTAGAAAAATTTCCTTTGATCATGAAATGTTATAAACCATTTGTTTATTCATACCTTAAGTGATATGGAAGCAAAGACAAATATTAAGCACTAAAAACTTGTTTACGTCATAAGTTTTAGATTAATGAGTTTATGCTTTGTAATTATCAAAACATAGAGACATTGTTAATATGCTAACAATGTTTTAAGACATTATTTATGTCAACAATCTCCCCCTTTTTGATGATTACAAAACCTTAAACTCATTAGGTCTAAAAATTAATTTTTAAACAAGAATTTAGAGTTTAACATTCTCTTCTCCACCTTTTTGTAAAATCAAAAAGGTTAAAGCTCCCCCTTGATGTATACTCCCCCTCATTTGAGAGCACCAAGGAGATGAGCTATGGAAATCTTAGCTACACAAAATATTAGAAGAGAGCAAGGCAAATATACATGCAAAGCAATAGTTATAAAAATAGATTCATACAAGCATCATAGAAAGCATTACAACATTTAATATGCTCAAGGCATATTAATCATAATAAAACAAATAGAAAGACATAGTCCTATATTGCCTAGAAAGAGCACTTGGACTTGCTTGCAACTCATGGTTGATTGTTTTAATTGCTTGAAGGATAGCATAAGCATAAAGCTTAGTTGTTAGATGGAGAGGGATATGGAGTAAGGTATGGAGTGGAAGAGGTGGCCCTTACTATATTGTATCGTGTTAGGGGTGGAATGGGATGAGGTCGAGTGAGGAGATATTCAATCCAAGAAATATCTTCACTCAAGTAAAGGATTTGTTTTTGGAGAAAGATGCAACAAGGGCAATAGTGAGTGTGGTTTGTAACTTGATCCAAGTTGAGAGAGTGAGGAAGGCAATTGTTATAGGGTGATGATGGAGGTTGCCCTTTGTTGCGTTGTGCAAGACGCATGGCATTGAGATCATTAAGATCATGGATTTGTGATATTTCATCACGGAACTTTTGCTTTTACGTGGTAATGTGGAGAAAGTCATTGTGTTTATATGGATGAATTGGGTTTGTGTAGTTGGAGTTGTAGTGGGGTGGTTGATCAACCTTGTATGGATCATTACAAGGGATTTGAGGATGAGGTGAGTGATTTGGCATAAAGGAAGATGTTTGGCCAATGTTGTATGGTTTGTAAGTAGGATCAAATGAATGTCCTTTTGAGTGTGGTGGAAAGTTTGGGAAGTAAGTGGTTGGTGGTGTTGAATGACTTCCAACTTCACTTGTTATGATAGATTTGTTTCGAGGGCTTTTTCTTCGCCAAACGGGTTTTTCCGTCATTCTTGCAAGCCTTGAGGCTTTTGGTTTGGGTTTGTTTGGAGAAGCCATGAAGGGATGAGTAAAGAGTTTTGAGGATTGGGGTTATTTATAGTGTAAGATTTGGGTGTTTATGGATGGATAAAGTTTGTTTGGGAGGTTAGGACAAATTGTGTTGGTGAAGATTGGGAAATGTAGGTTGAAATGGGCTAAAAAGCAGAAAAGATTCTGTAAACCCGACCATCAGATGGCCGGTCCCGTTAATTAGGGGGCGGTCCCCTTAAAGATTAAGGGGGCCGCCTTACAAAATTAAGGGGGCCGCCCATCTGGTGATTTCCAGGTTGCCAGAATTGGGTTTTTGGCAGAAAATTTGCAGAAAGGTTATGTGTTTGGATTAGAATTCAAGCAAGTTCAATTTTCTTAGGCAATATAGAGTCTAATCTAATCAAGATATAGCATGCATGCAAAAACACATAGGCAAGAGAGCAAATAATCAACACACTTAAGCAAATAATCATAATAAGCAATAGGGGGTAAGTAAAGGCAAGCACACTTAAGCTTCCTAAGGCACCTATCTTAGATTAAAGGCAAAGGCAATTAGTGAGTGAAAAACTAGTGATGGATCAAGATGACACCATTATTAGTGAATTTGTCCTAGTGAGTGTCTATATGCAAAAAATGTGGAGTTGTGATTGTTTCGACTCCTAGAAGCAAAAAGAAATAACGATCCTAAGAAACAATCCAAATGATCTCCTTGATTCAATTTTTGCTCGATCATGAATGTCAAAGACATATATTAGATTATATACCTTGACAATTTATGTGAGAGTTTATGCATGATTTTGAAATATAGTGTATTTAGAATTAGTCAACAATGCAAGGAAAATGATCTTCATGGGATTCCTAGATTGTGAGAATAATTTTTAGAGAAAATTGATTGAGTTTTACAAAAAGGTTTATGCAAATAAAATAAATTTTCTCAATCTTTAGTTTTGTGCGAAATAGATTCCTAGACTCAGAAAAGGTGAAATGGAAGAAAGATAGATTTCATGCAAGTAAAAATTTGAATTAATTCAATATAATTTAGTCAACTTGTTCCATCATTCCTAATCCTAAACGCAAGTGGTTGAATAATTCACGCTTAAGGGGTTTTGTGAATATATCCGCAATGTTGTCTTCCGATGCAACCTTTTCTATAGATATATTTCCTTTTTGTACATTATCCCTAAGAAAATGGTGACATACTTCTATGTGTTTAGTCCTAGAGTGTTGCACCGGATTTTTACTTAAGTCTATCGCACCTTTGTTATCACACATAATGGGGACATTTTCTAACCTAATGCCATAGTCTACGAGAGCTTGTTTCATCCATAGTGCTTGTTGACATGCCTTTTCAGTGCTTACATATTCGGCTTCGGTGGTAGAAATAGCAAGAGCGGTTTGCTTCTTCGAAAACCAAGACGTTAGACAACATCCCATAAACGTGCGAATACCGCTAGTGCTCTTTCTATCTACGTCGTCTCCCGCATGATCCGAATCCGCATAGACAATGGTTTCTATGCCGGATTCCTTAGGATACCATAATCCTAAGTGTATAGTGCCTTTAACGTATCGGAAGATATGCTTAACCGCTTCTAGGTGAGAGGTTTTGGGATCATCTTGAAAACGGGCACAAAGGCAGACACTAAACATGATGTCGGGTCTACTTGTCGTCAAGTATAGTAAACTACCTATCATTCCTCTATACTTGGTGTTATCTACGGACTCACCTTCATCGTCCTTTGTGAGCTTTACCTCCGTAAACATGGGAGTTTTCATGGGTTTTGAGTCTTCTAGGCCAAACTTCTTAAGCATTTCCTTAATGTACTTAGATTGGTTAAAAAATATTCCATCTTCTAATTGTTTTATTTGTAATCCTAGGAAGAAGTTAAGTTCACCCATCATACTCATCTCAAACTCATCATGCATGATTTTGGCAAATTCATCACATATGTCTTGACAAGTCGATCCAAATATAATGTCATCAACATATATTTGGACAATGATGAGATTTGGGTCTTTCCTTTTAGTGAAAAGAGTGTTATCTACCATTCCCATGGAATAATCATGTTTAATAAGAAAAGCTTTTAATCGATCATACCAAGCTTTGGGAGCTTGTTTGAGTCCATACAAAGCTTTCTTTAACTTATAAACATAATCAGGTTTTGCGAAGTCAATGAATCCTGGAGGTTGTGCCACATATACCTCCTCATTGATAAAAGCATTAAGGAATGCACTTTTCACATCCATTTGGAATAACTTAAAATCTAGGGCGCAAGCATATGCAAGTAATATCCTAATCGATTCTAGTCTAGCTACGGGGGCATACGTTTCGTCATAATCAATTCCTTCTTGTTGATTATAACCTTGGGCAACTAACCTAGCTTTATTCCTAGTAACTATTCCATTCTCGTCTAACTTATTCCTATATACCCATTTGGTTCCTATGATGGTCATATCCTTTGGATTTGGGACTAATTCCCAAACATCATTTGCCTTAAATTGATTTAGTTCTTCTTGCATAGCTATAACCCAACTTTCATCCTTTAAAGCCTCACTAATATTCTTAGGTTCTATTGCTGAGAGGAAACAAAAGAAATTGTTTTTATCTTGGGCTTGTGATCTAAGGGTTCTTTGGTTAAGATGTCCTATTATATTATCTAATGGATGTGATCTAGATTCTTTAATATTAACAATTTCTTTATTTTCTAAGTGAATGTCTTCATTATCATTTCCTATGGGTTTTGTTTTACTAACCTCAATAGCTTCATCTTCGACTAAATCATCATCTTCTAAAGGTAATGTTTTAGGAGGTGGCGGTGTTTCATCAAATGTTACATTTATTGATTCCTCTACTTTCATGGAGTGTTTGTTAAGTATTATATATGCTTTGCTATTTTGTGAGTATCCTAAAAATATTCCTTCATATGATTTTGGATCAAACTTAGTGAGATAGTCCTTAGTGTTTAAAATATAGCATTTACTTCCAAAAACCCTAAAGTAGCTTAAGTTTGGTTTTCTACCTCTTAATAACTCATAAGGAGTTTTTCCTAGAATTCTTCTAATTGATACCCTATTTAAAATATAAGTTGATGTATCTACGGCGTGACACCAAAATTTTTGTGGGATGGATTGTTCATTTAACATAGTTCTACTCATTTCTTGTAGTGACCTATTTTTTCTTTCTACTACGCCATTTGATTGAGGAGTACGAGGAGCGGAGAAATTGTGAGATATTCCATTTAACTCACAATATTTTCCGAATTGTACTTCGTTATCAAATTCCCTACCATGGTCCGTCCTAATGGCAACTATTGAGCATCCTAATTTATTTTGAATCATTTTACTAAATATTTCGAATTTTTCAAAGGCTTGGGTCTTGTCACTTAAAAACCTAGTCCACGTGTATCGTGAGTAGTCATCTACTATTACTAAGGTATATTTGTTTCCTTCATAGCTCCGCACAGCGGATGGACCAAAAAGATCCATATGTAGTAATTCTAGGCACCTAGTAGTGGATACTATATTCTTGGCTTTGTGACTAGCATGAGCTTGTTTTCCAATTTTACATGCATCACAAAAATGCTTGTCATATTTTAGATTAGGCAAATTTCTAACTAATTCCTTGGAGGCCAAAGATTGTATTTGTTGCATGTTAGCATGTCCTAATCTCCTATGCCACAGTGTAGAGTTTTCATCTAGGGTCGTTAGGCATATCCTATCCTCAGGTTTGTTTCCTAGTTTCATAACATATATGCCACCTTTTCTAATTCCTCTACCTATAATTTTTTCATTCTTAACTATTTCGCTATCATCTTCGGTAAATGTGACTCTACATTTATTATCACATATTTGTCCTACACTAAGCAAGTTACATGTTAATTTATCTACATGCTCTACATTTTCAATAGTAAGTGAGTCTTGAGAGATCGTACCTTTGCCAATGATTTTTTCACCTAAGTCACTACCGAAAATAACGTTACCTCCATTGTATGCCTTGTATGTAGAGAATAGATTGCGGTTCCCCGTCATGTGCCTCGAACATCCGCTATCTTTGATCCATTCGTCAGGTTCCAAGTCAATTCCTAAACATATTTCGTCGGTTTCTTTTGCCATAAAACACTTTTCGTCTCTTGGCTTTTCAACTTCTTCTTTGTCACTATCACTCCATGTTCCACTAACAAAAGCACCTTGACTTTCATAACCCGGTGGCTTTAGACATTCGCCAATGAGATGATTTGGACTTCCACATCTAAAGCACTTTCTTTTCCCGTAGTTGTCACTTCTATTCCTTTGGAATGCTTTTCTTTCGTCTCATGATGATCTAGTGAATTTTCCTCGTCTCTTGAAGAACTTCTTGAATTCTCTTACGGCCATTGCATATTCTTCGTCTTCACTTTCGTCACTTGAGTCATCATCATCACTAGGTTCCTTTTTGGCTTTTAGAGCAATGGATTTGGTTTGTTCTTTCTTGACTTTGACCGTTTCCGAATCTCTTCTTATGATTTCTTCATGAACCTTCAAGTTGCCAATTAGTTCATCTAGTGATAACGTCATCAAGTTCTTTGATTCTTCGATTGCCGTGACCTTAGCTCGCCATTTTGGATGCAATGCCCTAAGAAATTTTCTTACACAATTTTTACTAGAAAAAGTCTCATCAAGTGCTTTTAAACTTCTGATGATAGTGTTAAACTTAGCAAAAGCATTATCAATTGATTCCTCTTCCAGAATCGTAAATTGTTCATATTGTTGTACAAGAAGATCTATTTTATTATCTTTGACTTAGCTATTACCTTGGTGAGTAATTAGTAAAGAATCCCGAATTTCTTTGGCGGTTTTACACATAAAAATTCTTTCATATTCTTTGCGTGGTAACGCATTATAAATTACCATTTTAGCCTCATTATTTTTTGCTAATTTCTTTTTCAAATCATCATTTTGTTCTTCAAAAGATACAATTTCATTCATTTTAGTTTCAACATTATATTGAATAGGAGGAAAATCACCAAAGGTAATAATATGCCAAAGATCAAGATCTTTTGATTTCACATACGTTTCGAATCTATTTTTCCAATATAAAAATCCATCACTTTCAAATAGTGGTGGTCTTTGCATAGATTGCCCTTCTAAATATTTTTCAGATTCCATAGATCGTTACAAGTTTTAAAATACAATATATTTTAAAAATCTTGTTAGACGTGGCTCTTGATACCAATTGTGGAAAACTAGAAGGGGGGTTGAATAGTTTTACGTCTTTTTAATTCGTTATAAAATTAGTTTTAGAGTTTACTTAGCTTTTAAAAACTTAGATTCGATAATATGTGATCTCAAGTCTTGTACAATATAAACAATTAACACTACACAATATATTACAATGATAAATAATGAAATAAGTAAGAGATGGAAAGATCGAACCGCGAGACAAGAGATTTATAGTGGTTCGGCTACAAGGACACCTTCCTTGCCCTACACCACTCCCCGAGCACCTAACTCGAGAGTTTTCTTCACTATATCAACAAGCTCCCTTATGGCGGAGAAAACCGTACACACCAATTTACACACCACTTTTCACACCACTACTTCGTCACACCTAAGTCACAACTTCTACACAACTTCTTCAAATCAATCTACTTCACAACTAACTACTCCACACCTATCTTCTTCACACCAATCTAGTTCCTAGCTTTTCTTCTTCACACCAAGCTACTAACTAATCACACAATCTATATCTAACACAACTATCTACAATCAAATATTCACAACAATCTTCACAAAGAATAATGTAAATAATCTTTGAAGATGCACCAACAACTTGATGTGGAGATCACAACAAGTTGTAATACTTCTTGTCTTGAGGGATATAAGTATTCTTCTCTTGCACTTGAGAGGATGAAGGTTGGATCACTTTGAAACAAAGAATTATACACTTATGATCAAAGGATAAGAGAATAGAGATTTGGATCTGGATCAGAAAGTTTAGAAGTGCAAAAGGTGAGGAAAATGTGTGAACTGATCCAGTATTTATAGGGGAGAAAAACACTGTTCTGGAGCGTGGCCGGTCCCCTTAATGATTAAGGGGGCCGCCCCTTTCAGAACGTTGGTTTTTCTTGTCTTTTAGTGGGGAATATTTTTCTGGATAGAATTTGCCATTTTTGGTTAGAAATTTGAAATCATATATTTATAATGAATTAAACATATTCTTTTAATTCCAAAAGTAATTTTGTAAAAGATATAAGATGTTTAATACATTTTATAAAAATTCTAGTAATTAGAAAAATTTCCTTTGATCATGAAATGTTATAAACCCTTTGTTTATTCATACCTTAAGTGATATGGAAGCAAAGACAAATATTAAGCACTAAAAACTTGTTTACGTCATAAGTTTTAGATTAATGAGTTTATGCTTTGTAATTATCAAAACATAGAGACATTGTTAATATGCTAACAATGTTTTAAGACATTATTTATGTCAACATAATAATTGTACATTACATCCCTTATCCAAATACTAATCACAAATGCGCATGAAACTTTTAGCTAATTTAAGTCCTATTCCTTCAGCATGCTTGTAAAGCTTGGTGCCAGGTAAAGGCTTTGTTAACTGATCTGCTAAGTTATCATCTGTGTGAACTTTGAGCATTTCGATTTCACCTATTTCGACTTGTTCTCGAACATAGTGGTGCTTAATCAGGAAATGTCTAGTGCCTTTCATGATTCCAGGTTCATTAGAAAATGTAATTGCGGCTGAGTTGTCACAATATATTTTTATAGGTCGCTGAATCGAAGGCATAACCCCAAGCCCTGAAACGAACTTCCTAATCCAAACAGCTTCCATTGCAGCTTCTCAAGCAGCTATATACTCACTTTCTGTAGCAGACATCGCTAGTACACTCTGCTTTCTGCTCCTCCAATCCGCAGCTCCTCCATTAATGACAAAAACATAACCAGTCTGAGACTTCGTATCATCTTTATCACCTTTCCAAGAAGCATCGCAGTAACCTATAACATCAAGTTCTGCAGATGGAGTACCCCCATAAACTAAGAACATTTCTTTAGTAGCCCTAAGGTACTTAAGAATATTCTTAACAGCAGTCCAGTGTTTTTCACCTGGATTCTGCTGATATCGACTGGTTAAATTCTGAGCAAACGCCACATCAGGCCTTGTGCTTTTCACTGCATACATTATAGATCCCACAGCCGAAGCATAAGGGACTCTCTTCATGCGTTGCACCTCTTCAGGTGTTGAAGCACAAACTTTCTCGCTCAAGCCATGTTGCTCTTGCATCGGCAAATATCCTTTTTTGGAATTTTGCATATTGAATCTCTTCAATATTTTATCAATGTAAGCACTTTGGCTTAATCCAATTAATCGCTGAGATCTATCTCTATATATCTTGATTCCCAGAATAAATGCAGCTTCCCCTAAATCTTTCATAGAAAAACAACTTCCAAGATATGCCTTAACCTTTTGCAAACTTGGAATATCGTTCCCCATGATCAATATGTCATCGACATATAATATAAGGAAAACTACATTACTCCCACTAGCTTTGTGATATACACATGGCTCATCAAGATTTTGAGTGAATCCATACTTCTTAATTTCACTATCAAATCTCTTATTCCATTGTCGTGATGCTTGCTTCAATCCATAAACGGATCTTTTAAGCTTGCATACACGATCTGGAAATTCTGGATTCACAAACCCCTCAGGATGCGCCATATAGATGTCTTCATCTAGGCGACCATTTAAGAAGGCGGTTTTGACATCCATTTGCCAAATCTCATAGTCATAGTAAGTAGCTATGGCTATAAGAATCCTAATAGCCCTTATGTCAGCTACAGGAGAAAATGTTTCCTCATAGTCAACACCAAAAGTTTGAGTATAGCCTTTAGCTACCAAACGGGCCTTATAGGTGTGTACAATGCCATCCATATCAGTCTTCTTCTTGTAGAGCCATTTACTCCCAACTAACTTGGCACCCGGAGGTAGGTCTACTTCTTCCCAGACTTCATTGTCTTTCATGGATTGCATTTCCCCATTCATAGCTCCCTGCCATTTTTCCTTTTCAGGACTATTCATGGCAGCTTTATAACTTGTAGGTTCATCAAGATCCCCTATCAAGTTGTCATCACACTCCATGTTAAGACATAGACGTGTAGGAGCCTTCACAGATCTAGATGACCTGCGAACGGGAACCACTTCAACTTCAGGTGGAGGACCCAAACTTTCAGGTTCCACAGGAAGTTGGCTAGTGTTTTCAGAAGGTGCCACATCTTCATGATCATCTTCCAGATCATATACTCTCCCACTGAATTCTTGAGATATGAGCTCCTTTTCTAAGAAGTCTCCATACCTTGCAACAAAAACTTTGTGTTCAGCTGGGTAATAAAAGTAGTAACTCATAGTTTCCTTAGGGTATCCTACAAAGATGCACTTTACAGATCTTTGTTGGAGTTTGTCTGCTGAGTCACGTTTAACATACGCCTCACAACCCCAGACCTTTAGATAAGACAAGTTAGGAGCTTTTCCAGTCGATAACTCATATGGAGTCTTATCAACCTTCTTTGTTGGAACCATATTCAAAATGCGAACCGCAGATTCCAAGGCATAATCCCAAAATGAGTAAGGAAGAGTTGTTAGATTAAACATAGATCGTATCATGTCTTGCAATGTACGATTCCTTCTCTCAGATACACCATTTTGTTGTGGAGTATATGGAGAAGTAAGGTGCTGGACAATTCCCTCCTTTGCTAAGTAATCTATAAACTCTTGACTTAGGTATTCACCACCTCTAACGGATCGAAGAGCTTTAATCTTCTTTCCTAGTTGCAACTCTACTTCTGCTTTAAACAATTTGAATGTTTCAAACACCTCATGTTTATGTTTAAGTAAATAAACATAACCATAACGGCTGTAATCATCCGTAAATGTTAAGAAGTAGCTAGCACCTTTCCTTGACACATGTCTAAGTGGTCCACACACATCTATGTGAATAAGACCAAGTAGATCATTAGCCCTTTCAATCCTATTTTTAAAGGGTTTCTTTGTCATCTTCCCAGCAATGCAAGATTCGCATTTATCATATGATTCATCATTGATCTTTTCTAAAAGCCCATCATGTTGCAGCTTTTTCATGCGATCCTTGCCAATGTGAGCAAGTCGACAATGACAAAGATAAGACGAATCCAGACCTTTCTTTATTCTCTTATTGTTGATGCTATACATTGAATTATTTTTAACAAAAGCATTATCATTATCATTCATATCAATTTCAAAGACACCATTCACAGCAATAGCATTAAAATAAAAAACACCATTTAAAGAAACTGAAATTCCATTGCTAGAAACAGTATGATGAAAACCAAGGTTCAACAAACATGAAAATGAAATTACACCTCTAATAATTGACGGTGCATAATGACAATTATTTAAAGATAGTACTAAGCCCGAAGGCAACACTAAATCATAAACTCCTATAGCTTCAACTCCTGCATGCGCTCCGTTACCAACGTGCAAGAATTGTTGTCCATAGGCCAGCTTTCTCTCAACTCTAAACCCCTGCAAGGTATTGCAAATATGAATGCCACATCCTGTATCATATACCCATGAATTCAATTTAGGAGTAAGAGTGAATAATTCAATCATAAAGAACGCACCTGATGAACTGAGGTTACCAGCTTCATTCCCCTGCTTCTTAAGTCGCAAGTCATGAATGTAGAGAGGGCAATTGCGCTTCCAATGGCCCTTTTCATGACAATGGTGACAAGCTTGATCCTTCTTGTTTGGCGGATTCACCTTGTTCTGCTTAGGCTGATTCTTCTTCACATTGGGTTGAGGTTGATAGGCCATGACCTGCTTGCCTTTATCACCTTTCCCCTTGCCTTTTTCACATGCGATTTCTTCTGGATTCTCCCCCCATGAATTGCCAACACTTGCGGGGTAGGGGCCTTGACCTTGGCTGGTAGACTTTTCTCATAATCAACAAGCAGTGCGAGTAATTCTGAGACTGTCTTCCCCGAGCAGTGCATGTTGAAATTCTGCACAAAACCAGCAAAGTCCTTGTTAAGGGACCTGTTGATCAAGTGCACTTGCACATTGTTCGGGTAACCAAATCCAATTCTGTGAAGCTGATCAAAAGATTCCTTCATCTCAGTCACATAATCTTCAACTGGTTTACCATCACCATGCTTGCAGTTATGTAGCTTGTCGAGTTCATCATACAATTCAACTGCAGGTGGTTTCTCATAAGATTGCTTAAGTACCTCAAGCATATCTTTAGGGAAAAAGTACTCAAACTTCTTTTGTAACTGAGCACTCATGCTAGTGAGCATTAAACAAGCAACCTCATTAAACTTAGCATGTTCCACCCTCCATGCCGCCTTAACTGCTTCTGGTTCAGTAGCAGCAGGCTCAGCTGAGCATTCATCGGTCAAATAATCTAGCTTTCCGGACGCCCTCAAGACAGTTCTGAGCGAACGGTGCCAATCATTAAAATTCTTTCCAGTCAGCTTTTCTCTCTCAAGATGACTCTTGAAAGCAGAAATCACAGTTGGGTTATCGGGTTGAGCCATATCTACAGATAAAAGTTCAAACATTAGTATTTTCGATAATAAATATCTTCAAGAAAATAAAATACCCATAGCTATATTCATATAACCACAAAAATTTTCTTGAAAATCTAGGACCTAACTTTACATAGTTCCGCCACATCAGTTGATCTGCTAGTGGTGAAAGTACAAAAGATAGTAATCTGTCGAACAATAATTGGCAAACAAGATTTCCAATTCCTAGATCATTATGGGAATTACATCAAATTGATTCATCAATTTGCCTTGTAAGCATGTTTCATCCCATCTCATGCCTTAAGTTCTAGGTCTCACGCACAACTTAATTAAGTCGTCTACCTTAGGAACTGTAAAATTACAATTATGGTCTCACGCGTTAAAAGAATTCTACCTTGTTATAGTAATTTAGCCTAGGTCTCACGTTTACTAAATTAAAATTCCAAGTGTTCCTTATAGATAGATGGCATGCAACTTAAATTATAAGGGTATTCAATTTTGATATGTAAATCAAAATATGTATAAAGATGCATGCACTCATCTTTATAGCATAATTTTTCAAAACCTTTTTATTACCAATTCGTGAAATTAATACACAAAGTTTTACTTGAGGTTTAATAAACCCTAAGATGGCTTTCTACAATTACGATTTTAAAAGTAATTCGTTTAAGACATATTCAAGATTGTGATAACCAAGGCAGATTCTAAGGCTCTTTTCTAAGCCTTCAAATCACGGTTATGAATATCGTCTTAAAAGATTTAGTTTTAAAAGCATATTTGTACAAAACATCAATCAAGCAAAAGTTTATGGATTCAATCTCAAAATCATGTAATAAAGATTCAATATTTATTACTTACTACTTAGGGTTTCACCATTATTAGCCCATATTATTTTCTTTTATAAAAATCACCCTTTTTATTGCTTACAACTAGTCCAACAATTAAGAAACAATAAAAAGACAAGTAATTTAAAGAAAAATAAACAACTAATAATAATAACGTGAAACAATTAGCCACATGCATACCTTGTTAAAAGATCCTAATAAAATCAATTCTAGGTATAATTATGCATGTAATCAACCAAGGCCTTCTCCTCTTGATGGAGGAGAGTCACATACATTGACGAATCAATTGCGTAGGCCAAAGATAATATACACACCACATAGCATATAATTGATTTTATTATATATATATATGTATTGGAGTCTTCCCCAATTTTAGATCTATCTAAAACATGTGACAAATAAATAAAACAAAACAAGATCCATGACTAACATGCATGTTTCGTCATGGAATAAACCTAACAATTAGCACATAGGTCACAAGTACGTCCACAAAACCGGTTAAAGACCTAGGGTTTCTAGTGATTACAAATTAATCAAGTTAAACTACAAACCCTAATTAGGGTTTTTATGTGGAAATCGACCCCCCCCCCCCCCCAAAAAAAAAAAAAAAAAAAAAAAAATTAGGGTTAGGGTTTAAATTTTATTAAAAAAAACATTAAAGAAAACCCTAGAACAAAAACATGTATCTAAAACAATTAAAGATCCGATTTTTATTACGTTTTATTAATCAATTACATGTTATACATGGCTCGTGATGCCACTGTTAGAGTTTGACAATCAAATAACACATATTGCGGAAGCTAGGATCAAGTATAACAAGTAAATATTAACTAAAATATAAATAAGAACATACCCGATGCACTTCAATAAACCTTGGACTTTGTGTAAATTAGATCAATGATAAACCCCTTACCGCTTTGTTTATCGATCTTTTGATAATTACTATAGTGAGTAATTACCTCGTTCTTGTACACACAAACTACCAACGAATAAAGGTTTATGCAAGTAAACGTAAACACTTGTTTTGCTTTACAAAAAATCGACCCAAAACCCTTTGTGGGGTTGTATGCCGATCGGCCAAGAAAGAAAAGGAGACAAGGAAAACTTTTAGGGTTTTGTGTGTGTGCACAAAAGATGTGAATGTCTAACCCTTGGCCTTGTATTTATACTAGATGTAATCTTGGGCAACAAGCAAGCATGGATCGACCCTATGTGGGTTGGGTCGACCGGCCATGCCCCTTCCAAGGGGATTCCGGATCCTTCTTGTCTTCCAAATTACATTCTAGTCCTCGTTCTTTCGTTACTAATAATAGTTAATACTTACATTTAATAATTAACGATTATTTAGTCCCTCAAGTGTTTATAAATATATATACGATACATATAACATATATATATTTATTTTACTTTATTCTCGTTTGTAATGTGTGCAATCTTGAGGTCTCGGATTCGATACTAGTCATTTACTTATTAATATTTATACGTAACTTTTAACAGAAAATGTATCCAGTAATTGCAGGATTCATGTATCATTGTATAATACACGCTTCATTATTAAAGTCTTGCAGTGATTATATAATTTTGCAGATTTTGGTTAACTAAGGTCTAAGCTCACGGATATATTTTTACCGTGCAACTAGTTTGTTTTTTGTTTTAATGAAATCAGTTTAGTAGAGTTTAGTAGATTGGCTACAATTTTTGTAACCAAAAACTAAAGAATCAAAGACCCACATAAAAGAATCAGAGGCTCACAAAAAAAACCAGAACCCGCATTTATAGCACAAAATTGTAGCTAATTTGCTTAAAAAACCATAGATGGAACAAATTAGAAATCCCTGTTCCAATATATAAGTATTGACTTATGACATACAATATAACAAAAGATTTGTTTGTGTTTTGGTGTCGGTGTTACCATTTAGTGGTTTATCTACGTCGATAGACTATCTTTTGGTCCCCATTGTTTCCGTTATTTGTTGCAGGTTTTGCATGGTCTTAGTTTTCGTTTGTTTATCTTTATTTAAATTTTAAAGTGTGTTGATTTTCTTATATTTTATAGACAAGTGCATGGTCACATGGTTTATTCTTAAACAAACTTTATTTAACTACTTGTAAGAATGTTCACCAATTAATTTATTAATAAAATGTACGATTTCAAAACATGATTTTAAAAAAGGCAAGTTGATAAGATTAGTGGTGGCTAAAGAATAAAATAATTAAAGTTAGGGCTTTAAGGCCTGAATTTCTAAAGGCGATTTTTCAAAACTTTGTATATATATAAAGATCTAGTCACATGCTTTTTATCTTTATCTTTAGATATCCTCGATTATCTAAGGCCCCAGTTTAACGGATAAATGTCAAATAATCAAAAATTTGGCCCTTTTATGTTTCTACTTATAAGGACAAGTTATATAAAACTAAACCCAATATATCAAGCCCACAAATAAAAGATATTTTTTATGCACATAATAAAGTTTGCAACAAACCTAAAGAAAAACGTGGTTCAATGACTCTAGTTAAACATAAACTAAAGTCATTGAACTAGTTAAACATAAACTAAAGTCATTGAATCATTTTTAAGTTGGGAATGCTTATTCTATATAATGTGTTGTTTGGAATCAATTCCATTAGCAAAAAGTTGCAATAAAAAATATTCAAATGCCCCATATTAAGGGATGCTTAAACAATTAGATGGACTTGCACTCTTTTTTAACATAACATAGAGATAATGGATTTTAAGATGCTTTCGTTTCTGCCAAAGAAATTGTTAAATGAATGAATGTAGAATCAAAATACACCATAGATCAAGCTATTTTATCACTTGAAGGTAGGTACGATCAATTTAGAGTGTAAGAATGTATCTTTAGTTTCTATTTTGACATTGAAAATTCAAAGTCACCTGATGATAACAAGCTAAAAGATCATTTTCTTTATCTTGAAAGTTCTTTAAGATATAAATTGTTTGGATAGTAACGACATAGATTTATTTTCGGATTTAAAAGTTTTGAGATAAATTATACATATAAATACCGATACACCGATTGATATACATATCTATATTAAAATCTATAAATTATTTCTCCAAAGTTAGCTTAAACTCAGGTTCTGGTTTAGGTTTTTCTGCAGACAGAAGTCTTTAAGAACTAAAAGTTGAGATAAAAAAATGTCACAAGAAAAATTAAAAATGGATTAGATCGTTTATCGGTTGAAATTCTCCACTAACAACAAGGATATAGGGACTTTATATTTCATCTTTGGTGCCATTGTTGGAGTGATGGGCACATGCTTCTCAGTACTGATTCGTATGGAATTAGCACAACCCGACGATCAAATTTTTGGTGGGAATCATCAACTTTATAATGTTTTAATCACGGCTCATGCTTTTTTAATGATATTTTTTTATGGTTATGCCGGCGATGATAGGTGGATCTTGTAATTGGTCTGTTCCGATTCTGATTGGTGCGCCTGACATGGCATTCCATGATTAAATAATATTTCATTCTGGTTGTTGATAATATCATGTTGATTTCATAAACTTAATCAAAGATTCTGCTTCAAAAAGACTAAAAAAGAAAAATTATAAAACTGATTTTTCAGCAAATATTCTTAATATAAAGGTCGCGTTTTATAGTTTCGCTTTACGCCTCCGTGAAGGTTGAGCCGCCCATGAAGTTATAATCCGTTCAGTCACGTGCGGCTGACTCCCTTTTTATTAGTTCATTTGAAAATTTAAATATAAAATTAGTACAAAAAATATAGTATCCAAAAGATCTTTCATATATATAACAGACATAAAAAAGAAAATAGAAAATGAATACTGGTATTTCTTAATAGATATGTTAACTAATATTGGGCTTCAATGAAATGATAAGTTAATACGGGGACCGGAGTAACAAGAAAGATAGGCCTAGGCCCGATAGTCTATACCGGCCAGCCTTAGTATTTTACGACAACAATGCCTAATCCCGTTTGAATGAGATATGAGTAAGTACGATTTTTAGTTAGATAATTGAATGTCGATAACTTGTTTCTTGTTTTGCTGAACCGATGACTAGTTTGTTACAAACACAATTTTTAGGCTACTTTGTCAACACTCGAAATAAGTTAGCTACTTTAATCAATTGTCACACTTATTAAGATAGCAGTTTTCATAACAAAATCTTCCAATCTTATGTCAATGATATTTAGGGGGTGCTTGGTATGGGGGTTAAGAGGGGTGGGGAAAGGGTAAGGTATTTAGTTGGGCCCACCATTATAGTGTTTTGGTGCTTGGTTAGTGTAGGTAATGGGATTGATTACCCGGTAGTGGGTAATCAACCATTATAGAGTAAATTGGGGGGTAAGGTATTGATTACCCACCCCACTCATTCCTTTGCATTTCTTTCCCTTTCCCTTTCCCTTTCCCCACTTTGAACCAAGCGGGCCCTTAGTCATTGGTTTTCTAGGCTTTTCTGTTTTTCTTTTTAAATTCTATTGAGTGGCTGAAGTCTTTGAGATATAATGATGGGTTTTGATGATATAACAAAATGAGCATTAAAGTAATGATGTCGAAATTCATTTTTTATACTTTAAGAAAAATTCATTTATATATGTGGTGTGTAGTAAAATATAAAACAGTTGACTATTATTAATATATCAATCAAGTACTTTAAGTCAAATACACACATCGGTTTCTCATCTGATTATTGAAGAGATTTACGATTTTCTGGATTGGTTGATAAAGAAATCATGGGTGATGCAGCTATTTCGGCCCTTGTGAAGGATGTCATAGGAAGATTAACTTCTATAGCCATCCAAGAGTAAATATTGGTTGGTTAGAGGACTAGAGAACGATCTTTCAGCTCTTAACAACACTTTCACTCAAATTCAAGCTGTTCTTCATGACGCTGAAATGAAACAAACGAGTCACAAGGACGTCGAGGCATGGCTCAAGACTCTCAAATCCGCCTCGTTGGAAGTTGAAAACGTGCTTGATGAGGCCTCAACAGAAGCTATGTTACACAGCCATGATATTGGCATTAAATATAAGGTAAAAGCTTTCTTTTCCTCTCATCATAATCCGCTTATGGTCAAAACTAGGATTGCTCACAAAGTTAAGAACATAAGGAAAAAACTGGATGTCATTGATGCTAATAGATCCAAGTTTAAGTTGACTAGCAATACTATAAGTGAAGATGCTGCTAGAGTTCGTGATGAGTTTCCAAATAAGGAAACTAGCTCGCTCGTACACTTGTCGTCCAAGATCTTCGGAAGGGATGCCGAAATGAAGATGATGGTTGATAAGATTTGTAACCAAGATCTAGGAGCACATGATGGTGATGATTTTAGGGTCTATGCTATATGGGGCATGGGTGGCATCGGAAAAACTACATTAGCTCAAGTAGTTTACAACCATCAAACGGTGAATACAAATTTCGAGCTAAAGTTTTGGGTGTATGTTTCTAGCGAGTTTGATGTTAGAAAAATAATAAAATCCATTTGTGATGTAAAAGATTCGCAGTTGGATGCGATGCTAGTAAGCCTTCAAAATAAGTTACGAGGAAAGAAATTTTTTATTGTGTTAGATGATGTTTGGATTGAAAACAAGGATATCGAGATGTGGGATGAGCTGTGTAAAGCATTTAGTTGTGGAGCAAAAGGCAGCACAATTATGGTAACGACGCGGCAGTGGACAACTTGCCAAATGATGGCAAAGATTCCTGAGATGCAACATAATGTGGGAGTTTTATCAGAAGAGGACTCATGGTCGCTATTCAAGATGCTTGCGTTCCCAGGTGGAAGAGAGGGGGGAAACTTAAAGGAACTGGAGCTTATCGGAAGGAAGATAGTTGAGAAATGTGAAGGCTTGCCTCTAGCATTGAAGACTTTGGGTAGCTTAATGTCGTCAAAAAGTATGGCGAATCAGTGGCAGCTTGTGAATGACAACATCATGTGGGAGATGCAAGAAAATGGCATATTACCTGCTTTGAGGTTGAGCTATGATAATCTTCTTCCACATATGAAACGTTGTTTCGCTTATTGTTGTCTATTTTCAAAAGGCAAAGAGATGAGTAAGGAATTATTGATAGAGTTGTGGATGGCAAATAACTTTATTCCACCTAAAGGGCAAATAAGCTTGTATGTACTTGGTGAAGAAATTTTTAATTGTTTGGTTTGGAGGTCGTTCTTCCAAATTGTCAAGGAGGAGGACGACGAGGGAGCAATATGCAAAATGCATGATCTAATGCACGACTTAGCACAACATGTAATGAGAGATGATTGTTTGGTTATAGAGTCGGGTAGGGAGCTGATAACCACGGATGAGGTACTTCATCTAGCATCGAGTTGTGAATTTCATTTTTCGAAACAGGATCTAAATAGGCTAAGATCATTACGATCAATGTTAGTCTTTTATGATCATCAAAGAAGTAGTAACATTAGACAAATCTCCAACCATGCCTATCTAAGGGTGTTGTATCACTACAAGAAAAAAGCCCTTTAGCGACTTTCTTAGCGACGTATTTTATGATTGCGACTTTAGGTGATGGGTCGCTGTAAAAGAGTCGCAAATTTTTTGCGACTCGTGACATTTGTCGCTAAAAAGAGCGATTAGTATAACGACTTCATAAAATAAGTCGCTATAAATTTGCGACTTCAGTATTTCTTGTCGCTATTTGCATCGCTGTTTCAAAGAGATGTTGCCATCTAAGTCGCTTAATGCGACGCTATTTTTGTAAAAGTCTCTATTTAAGTCGCTAATTAAGTCGCTATATAGCAACTTAATTAGCGACTTACATAGAAACTTTTACAGAAATAGCGTCGCGTTAAGCGACTTAGATGGCAACATCTCCTTGAAACAGGGATGCAAATGGCAACAAGAAATACTGAAGTCGCAAATTTATAGCGACTTATTTTATGAAGTCGTTATACTAGTCGCTCTTTTTAGCGACACATGTCACGAGTCGCAAAAAATTTACGACTCGTTTACAGCGACCCATCACCTAAAAGTCGCAATCATAAAATATGTCGCTAAGAAAGTCGCTAAATAGCTTTTTTCTTGTAGTGTATTTGCAACATATTGAGGGCTCGACTTTACCAGAATCAATTTGCGAGTTAATACATTTGAGATACTTGAAAATATCAGACTCAAATATAAGAGCTTTACCCGAGTCAATTATTTATCTCCAAAACTTGCAAGTTTTAATTCTGAAATCCTGTTACTGTTTCCGTGTGTTGCCGAATGGTATGAGGTACATGAGGAATCTTCGCCGTCTAGAGACTGATTCCAATAAACTCCACCATATGCCTGTTGGAATAAAGGAACTAGCTAACCTTCGAAGGCTTCCAAGATTTGCTGTGGGTAAAAATGATGGCGCCCGAATAGGTGAATTGGGAACTCTAAATCTTCTTGGGAGGGAGTTAACTTTGTTAAGACTTGAGAACGTTGGAGGTTTACGGGATGCCAAGAGTGTCAATTTGAAAGACAAAACAAATCTGAAGATTTTGAGTTTAGAGTGGTCAAGGCATGATCGACAAGAAACGTTTGATGAAGAGGTTCTTGAAGGATTAGAACCAAATTCGGGTCTCCAAAAGTTGAGTGTATTCAATTACTTGGGAACGATTATTTCTCCGAGTTGGCTAGTCAAATTAGAGAATGTGACTCATATACGATTTCATCATGTTAAAAACTGTGAACATCTTCCACCACTTGGGAAGTTACCCAGTCTTGAGATTATTAGTTTGGTATCCATGCGTTCTTTAAAGTGTTTCCATGATGACGACAACGATACATCAAGGGACAACATTCTATTTCCTAGTGTACGAAAGTTACACATAGACGCTTGTCCGTATTTGGATTCTTTGCCTACTAACTTCCCAAAACTCAGGTACTTGGATATATCACTTTGTAACAGATTACGTTCTCTACCGGACGAGATACAAAGTTTTAAGGATCTCAATTACCTTCACATTACACAATGTGAAATTTTAAGCAAGAGATGTGAAAATGAAATTGGCGAAGATTGGCATAAAATTTCTCACATTCCTCATCTCGACATCAGACCTCCAAAGCAGAAGCGGACTTAGGCATGTTTTAGGTGGTGCCGAGGAATCACCTTGGCCGGAAAAATCCTTTAAAAGCGATATACGTAGAATATTGATAAAGCAATTTTAAGTTTGTTAAAAGTCTTTATTTTGTTGTCTAGCATAAGGAATCAAGTGTTGGTAACTGTTGTTGTATTTGTATTTCTGTCGACTGGTAAATAGTTTTCATATACACTTCTAGCTATTAAAGTTTTATATTTTCATTCTTCTACATCTTGGAATTTGCTTTATATTTTTACTGTATTGACTACATATGAGATGACAATACCTATAAAACTTATATATTGCAACTGCACCTAGCTCTCTTACCTCCTAATTTTATATTTGCACTCACTCTATTTTTATATTTACTGTATTTTTCTATTAGTTTGTTTCATGAATAACTGGCGGTAGGTATATTTTTCTGTCAGTTTGTTTCAGGAATAAAACTGTTTTAATATTTTTTGTTTTTGTTGTATTTTTCTATCATTTTGCTGCGGAATAATAGGCACGGGGAAAAAATTTCTTATCAATTACTATATATATAACGTCCCGGCAAAAACGACGAATGTGATGTCGTTCTAGACTTTCATTATGATAATTTTGGAGGGTGCAGTTAATAGAGTTAGAAGAAAAGTTTTAAAAAGGGTAGAAAATCAAAGTTGAAAATGTAGTAATATTTGTCACATCGTAGAGGTGAGCAATTCTGACCGAATCCTGAAATCCCGAAAAAAACCGACCGAAAACAAGCGTCTCGAAACCGAACCGACCACACTCGGGACTCGGTTTTGGTTTTTCAGACATTCGGGACTCGGGACTGTCGGGACGGCCAAAAACCAAAAAATACAAACAAAACCGACTGGTTTTGGGATTCGGGATTTGTGGTTTTCGGTTCGGGATTCAGTTTTGGTTTTCGAGACATTCAGTTTTGGGATCAATCGGTTTCTGGTCAGGACTGGCCCGATGCTCACCCCTATCGAAGAGTGCAAATAAGATGAAGTGGTTCGAATAACACCACTTTAGTAGGCAATATTTTTTTGGATCATTTAACTAAAAATACAAAATGGCTAGTTTGACATGGGGGCTCGAACTCTTGACCAAGGAGGTTAATAAATACACTCATAGCCATCATGACAACTCTACCACATGGTGCTAAATTGCCTTTCATTTGTTATAATGTTCATCCACCTACTACCCAATTCATTTGCCAGTTCACACAATTATCTATATTCTTCGTTGAGCTTAGAATCTTGTCACATACTCACATATATGGAATCATGATGTTAAGGATGCATAAATATATACATGTGAGAAAATATATAAAATGATGTTCTGTACCTAGCTAAACATTTGGGTTTTGTTTTGTGTAAAGGAGAAAAACAATCTCATACCAATATATACACGTACTCATTTTGTACAACCACCAAACACCAACTTAATGTTACCATGTCTATTAAACTATCTGATAAACCAAATGTACGTCATGGTCATGGATGAATCTGTTTTTTTAAGTAAAATGTTTTTGCGCCATGTCTGTTAAACTATGATAATTGGTGACCATACGATCACATATGGTTAGCTTTTAAGCTATAACAGTTAGTAATTGGTTACAAACGTTAACACATACTACTAGGATATGTTTTCATGTTTCGTTTCAATTTTAAAATTATGTTTAAATGGACCTGTGACCCGTCTAGCCGCCTCGATGTTACCCGACCCAACATATTGAGCAGTTGACCGATTTACAAGTTGATTTTATCGCCTTTACAAATACGAGAACCACCTTAGTTTTTCGGCATGCATTCTTAACTGAAACTTTATTTAAGTACTCTGTAAGATGTTCTTCGACAGATGTATTAATAAAACGTATGAGTTCGAAACATCATTTTAGAAATGCGAGTTAGTAGTATTTATAAGATGACACTCTTATTTACATGTACCATATCGTCAATTTTTATTTCATCCAAACATATTTCTCTTTTATACTCCGCTCAGACACACGCGGCTAACTCCTCTTAGTCATTTTAAATTTAAATATCGAATTAAAATACAAAAAATTAGTATCCAAAGCATAGTTGTCAAGATCCCGATCCTGATTTTAGGATCTTACGATTTTACGATTCTATAAAACAAAAACGATCCTGATCCTACGTAGGATCTTAACAACCTTAAGATCTTATAGTATCCTGATCTTAACCATAGGATCTTAAAATCTACTCCGATCCGATCTTATTTTTCTCGAACCGCAAACTAAAAAACTACAAATTTATGGTTTATATTTTTATATAATTAAAAAACAATATGTAATTCTTCTTAAACATTCCATATTCATAATTTAGGACAACATTTTCATAAAGTATTAATATAATTTCGTGTTTATAATATATAGTAATTTGTAGATTTGAATAATATTACAAAGATCATTAAAAATGACATTATAGTAGGATCTTAGGATCACAATCCGATCTTACGATCATGATCTTACAAAGACGAAAACGATCATACAGTTCTTTCATAAGTATTTTAAAGAAAACAGAATATGTTAACTAACATTGGGCTTCAATGCAATGATAAGTTGATAACAAAAAAGGTGGGTCTAGGCCCAGTAGTCTTTGTTGAACTTGTAGCTGATAGCCTGATACATGAGTTAAATAAAAGAATTTTTTGCACAACGGATGACTAGTCACTAGTGTGTTAAAACACAATTTCTTAAGCTAGTTTGTCAAGACCCATTATCAGTTTAGCTACTTTAACCAATTCTAATACTTACTAAAGCAGCAGTTTTCATAAAAAAATCTTTCAATTTTACAGTCGATGTTTTAGTCACTGTTTTTGAATTAGTTTCTTTAATTTTTGTTTTCTTCTTATGGATTCCATTGAGATTAAATCGGCGTAGTTTAAGTCTACGAGACATAATTGTGAAACGTTATCAATTTTTGCTGATGAAGTGTCGAAATTAATTTTTCTTGTTCTCACATTTCGCATAATTGAATTTTAGTCTGCAGAAGTCGTATTTACCATAAATAGTGAATTATACACCTACGTAGTATTTTACACCCATCACGGTTCGTCGAGGGTACACTTCAATAACAAAGCCAACCATTACAAAATATTACGGAGTAATAGGTTGCAACTAGCAGTGAGTTGTGAGCAGTAGCCACAACTCACAACTTTTTTAAGAAGTTAAAAAAAAAAATAAAATAAATAAAGCTCCTGCTCGTTTGCCAAACAACTACTAAAAACCAAAACGGTCATCGAGATTATGTCTCATTTTGTAAACTCCATAAGAGAATAAACGTAGAAAGAGATGATCTCATATGCTCAAATGAGGTTGATAAATCATGTTCCAAGGATAGACAAAAAGATGTTGTAATTTTAAAAGGGCGTTGCCTATATATCCCCCATAGGTAATGGGGCCTAGACGCCTAGTGGTAAAGGCTTAAGTAGTTAAGCGAGCCCAAGTGAAAGTAATACCGGTTTTGATGCACATAGTACAATGATTTTTATGTGATATATATACAATTTTAGGATTCAATTTACATAAATGCATGTTTGGTTTTGGTTTTGGTTTGTGCCTTTGTGAAACCCATTTTTACTAACTTTAACAACATATCATGTTGAGTTTTATAATGTAAACAACATATAATATCAACAAAAATTCCACAAAACATATGATTTGTGAAGTGGCCGATATTTTACCATACGGAAAAAATTAAATAACTATTGTACTCATAAAAAGTATACAAATAAATCATTGCAATTCTTTGATAGCAGTCATTGTAGTAAACTAGTTATGAAAAGGTTTTTAAAATTCTTTAAATAGCTAACATTATGAAAAAAATACGTTTGATAAAATACTTACATATACAAATAATAAAAAAACGTATTGTATATTTCAAATCTTTTTTAACATCTAAAAATTAAACGGACTTGAAATATAAGTACTTTGCAATAAAACACGACAAACAGCTAGCATTATAGTTAATTACTAGATTTGTTTTGTGTTTTTTTTATGCTTATATTTTTCAGTTTTTGGTCGATTAATTTACGAGGTTTTCAGCACACATATTCAAAATAGACAAACCTTTTTTTTTTCTTTTCTTTAAAGTTGACGTAACCATTTTCGAGGTTGTTTTGTTTGTACCGAAAGACAAAGATAAGGTCAAAATGCTTAGTTGACCGCAGTGGCGGAACCTGAACATATTCTTTGGAGGGCTGGATTTATTTTGGGAGGGCCGAATCAAAGATTTTTATGTAACCTCAACTAAATTACCTCTAAAACCTATAATATTTATACTAGATGCTGTAAATTTTGGGGAGACTGGGACCCTCCCCTGCTCCTACATAGTTCCGCCCCTGCCCCTCGTTGACCGTATACATTATATAACTTTTAAAGGTTGAAGTTAAATACTTTCTATCCTCGCGTATATAATAATGTTCGAAATAGAAATTATTAAATGGTATGGAATCATGGATAAGTGCACTGTGGACTGCATGTACGTGGATAACTTTTTTATTTTTTATTTTTTATTTTGGAACAGCCATGTACGTGGATAATTAACCATATGAAAATTAATTTACTCTCAGGGATGGAACCAGGGGTTCCCGCGGGTGCTCGTGCACCTCATAGAATTTCTCGATACAATGTTAATTTTTGAAAAAAAAACACCGATTTTTCCTAAAATCATCTTAAATGCACCCGGTCCATCGAAATGTGTTTCTAGTATTATTGTTCAAGTTCTTATATGCACCCGGTCATATTTAGTCATGTCTCCGTCCCTGTTTACTCTCGTATATATATAACTTTACACTACTAGCTTACTTTCTACTATCGCATATATAACGATCGAAAGTATTAAATGTTATGGAGTTATGTATAAGTAGACTGTGGATAACCGTATGAAAACTAATTTACTCTCGTTAAGTTTGAACACGGTTGAGTAATAATGCAAGATGCATTGACACGATATGAACACGTTCATCTTGATCAAATGAAATTTTGTATCGATAATTTGTTAAATCTTGCTACCTAACAGGTGGATAATGTTGTAACAATTAAAGGAAAAACATAAGAGGGTGGCAACCTTGCCACACCATAATTCAATATCAAGCAAAATTAACCAATAACATATTGCTAACACATTTCATAATTCATCATACCTTACATTATTTTTTAGTGGCATTCATAATTCACCATACCAACACATTACATTTAATTTGCAACGTTCGAAAATTATGGGGAACATGACCATGCCGATTCGGTATGGATCACCGAATTGGATGCCGAATTTGGCATGCCGAAGAGGTGGTTTTCCATGATGCCGAGCGGCATTTGTTGCCCGAAGGTCCATACCGAAAAGATTGCCACCCCTTACATGCCATTTCCTTTGTCCGCGCCAACATTTGTACCCAAAAATATGTTTGTTGAATACTTGAAAAACTATGTTCGTCATTTTGATGTAAACCCATTGTACCAGCGTGGCGTTGAGAGTGCGTCATATGATAAGACGACAAGAAAATGGATGGTGAAAGTGAACAATCTTGTCCCTGGATTGTGGAAGAGTATATAGGGGAGTTTCTTGTGGTTGCAACGGGTGAAAATAGCGAAGGGTTGATTCCTAGTGTTAATGGTTTAGATAGTTCAAAGGTTCGATCATACACTCCTACTACCAAATTCATTTCCCAGTTTACATAATTATCTATATTCTTCGTTGAGCTTAGAATCTTGTCACATATATGGAATCATGATCTTGTCGTTTAAATACATGCTGCTAGATGCGTCAACTAAAATTAGATGCATCTCTATTTATTTAGATGTATCCCAATTAATTTCAAAAGTAATTTTGAAGTGAAAACGATGCAAAGTAGTACTTGCAACAAATTTGACCCGCAGAGGACGAAAAATACATAGGATTTTTCTAACTTGCTAAAATGCATCTAATATATGTATATGCATCTAATTTTTAGCTAGAAAATATATTAGGGTGCATATAAAAGATTAGGGATGCATCTAATTCACGCCGATGCATCTCTAATATGTAGTTATAGTCATTTCTCATTCTTCTCATTTTAGTAGTTCTTCTCATTTGATCCTAAGTCTATAAATAAGTAGTTTTTGTGTATATACAAAAGTACCACAGCGTGGAAATGTTACCCCAAGCAACATATCACATATGTATAGTAGTCATTAGACAATTATGTTTAAACAAACAACGAACATAGAAGAAGTTATAAACAAAGATTCAACCACACCTGAACAAAACAAAAAAAGCAATGAAGAACAAGCACTACACATTTAGTTTTTGTGTAGTGATGATATGTCGTCATGCTTAACTTATGATTAAAGCTTGGAGTAATAAAGATCTTTTTGTTCTTATTTTCTACCAATGTGGGAGAAGAGATATAGCCATCAAATCAAGATAGATAATTATCAGAATTCAGAAACATGAATGCACGGGTAGATCAATAACTTGTTAAAAACATAAATAAAAAAACCAACATCATAGAAAGCTTAATTTCATTATTATTAATCAATCTCATAAACATTACTTATGTTTGGGGTTGAAATAGATACAAACTCGTGTTGCAATGCCTCTCTAATTGCAGAACTTATGGGAAGCAAACTTACCACACGAAGGCTCATCAACTCTGCTTCGAGTCTTTGTGAATTAATATTACCACATTTTAACTTGTTTAAACCAAACTTGTTAACGGCTGACAACAGTTGTTCTAATACAGCCATCCAACATCGTGAAATTAAGAATCCAAACACAAATTTGAGTGTGTGGTATGTGTACATGTATATACCCTGAAATCTAGTATCTGATTTTTGGTAATGTATTTACCAAGATTTTTATGTTGCAGCACGAAAAAAGTTGATAATATGATAATGCAAACCTAGGTAAATCAAACTCGGAGAAAAACCACATGAAACACAAGAAGATTAACATTTGCCAACTTGGACAATAAGTTCACCTACAATCACACTAAAGCTGGAATTGGGTTGGCATTCATTCAACCCTTCTAATAACATTCCTAACAACATCTTTTATTACGCCTACAGACAATAATTTACAAAATACATAAGACCTAGAGCATCTACTAGATGGATGGGACTTGAACTAACATATTTGAAGCCTATCTCAGTTACCCGCAGATAAACTTATTAACACTTCATGGGCAGACGGGTTCCAGATGAATCAACTTGGTGAGCGTTACTGATCAATCAAGGTGCCAACTTGTTCACCGGTCAATGCTTTCGAGACATTCCCAACCTCCAGCATGTTAAAAATAACAACTATAAAAATAAATTCACGTTCCTTGGCTAGTTCCTCATTTAGTTTAGTTAATTCTCGTTTTGAGACATCACCTATAATGGCGAGGTAAAGTATGCTTCACCATTGAACATCCTAAAAGAAACACACTAGACTACTTTTATTGTTTAATCCACGTTCCTTAGCTAGTTCATAATTCAATTGCAACAATTAATGGAAGCAAAACAATGTGTTCAAATAACAAAAATAGACACATGAAAACTTATATGTTCTTCAAGAAAACCGATAACTTTGTTGATTTAATAAGGCCAATTTTACATTACCTTTCATTTTATTAAAAGACTAAGACATAAAAATGTATGATCAGATAAGGAAAGATCATATTCACCAAGTGAAGGTAGGAAGAATGCAAAACCGACGGATTCTTATATCCAGCCAATGAAACAACTCAAACAAGCATATGTATAAATGACCAATGAAGAATCATGTAAATGATCACACCGCAAGTAAGGCACCGTGATGATCCAATTACTGCACGAGTTGAGCCTTAATGAGCCGACCTACTCGTGAGCAACAAGATGAGCAATGATGAACTAACACAAGACAACCAATGCTGATGAATATAACTAATATCTTCATTGGGGTTTATATAAACCTAAATGAACTAAAACTGGATTATCAACACTGATAATGGGGTTTATATGTAATTTGTTTCTACTTGAACCTCTATTCAGATTTCAAGATGTTTAATCTTGTTACACAGGCATCAAATTGAAAATTTAATGGTATGTGTCCACTTTCTATGAAAATCATACCCGGTTTATAGGATTATTGAACAACCATCAAGCACAATCAAGAGGTAGGGGGAGAAAGATCAAGAATGAAGAAGTATCTTATTGTTTCGTGAGTTTTAGTTTTGTGTTATGTTGAGGGTTCTTTGTAATTTTGGACAGAAGTATCTATCAACATCGAAGTTGTACAATGTAAATCCGACAATAGTTACTTCAATTGTAGAGTTGTACCCTTAAAACGACAACCCGGACACCCAAGGCAAAGGAGTTTTGTAATAAGTTTCAAACAAGCAATTGACGCGCTTATGATATTACCTCATTAGCTGGGATGTAACATAAACTATTGGTTCAGACTTCAGAAGGACCACCAGATGACTAACAAATGACTTGTAGACCAAGATGAGTTTACTTTTAAGTCTTCTTAAACCCTTGTATACTTCAAAGTTGTTGGTCCACCACTCACAAACAGTTGCATCCCAATCAATCTTTCTTAGACATTTATTCATTGCATTGAGCTCTTCTATATTGGTTCGATTTAGTCTTCGTTTGAATGAATCATCCAAAAATCTTTTTCCTTTAGTGTTTAAAGAGTATCGTGGACCACATAATTTTCATTGAAAAATTCTTGAGTTTACTTTTAAGTCTTCTTAAACCCTCGTATACTTCAAAGTCGTTGGTCCACCATTCACAAACAGTTGCATCCCAATCAATCTTTCTTAGACATTTATTCACTGCATTGAGCTCTTCTATTGGTTCGATTTAGTCTTTGTTTTAATGAATCATCCAAAAATCATTTTCCTTTAGTGTTTAAAGAGTATTGTGGACCACATAATTTTCCTTGAAAGATTCTTTTTTATCGCAATCAAAAGTTAGAATTGTGTATAAATCGACAAGAAACCAAAGTTTAGAGCCTATCAATTTTGATAGACTTGTACAACCCAAGTGATACGTTCATAAATGAAACTAAGACCACAAACATATCTCTATCATAACCAGTGTTAGTATATATGTGTGTAGCAAGTATGAATGTTTATAACAATTAAAATATATAAAACACAATGAGTGATTCAAAGTTGTTCAGTATCTTTTTTCTTTTCTTTCTTATCACCACGTTTGCTTCTTCTTCCGCTTCTTTCAATAAATGCCCTAATAAACAGAGTGAAACTTTGCTTCACTTTAAACATAACCTTTCCTCCATCGGTGACTTCATCGCTATCACATTTTCCGAATGTCAAGATTGGCTTGGTTCTGATTATCATGCAATAATGATGACCTGGAACACAAGTACAAATTGTTGTAATTGGAATGGAGTTACTTGTGACTACTCCACTGGTGACGTTATCGGTCTTGATCTCAGTTGCGGAATGCTAAGTAGTACCTTTGATCTTAACAGCTCCCTCTTCAACCTTCCTCATCTCCAAACACTCAATCTTGCTTACAATTATTTTTATCCTTCCCAAATTCCACGTGAAATTGGAAGGTTTTCAAATAGTCTCACACATCTCAACCTCTCTAATTGTGGGTTTTCTGGTCAAGTCCCGACAGATATCTTCACACTTCATAAATTGGTCTCTCTTGATCTCTCTCGGAATGATTATGATTTGAAGCTTGGACCAGATGTTTTCATCAATATGTTTAGAAATTTTACGAGTTTGGAAGAACTTTCACTTGAATATGTTAATATCTCTTCGGTTTTACCTACGAGTCTTAGCATCTCTTCTTTGAAATTACTAAATCTTTACCAGACTGGATTGCAAGGAAAATTACCTCATTACATTTTCAATCTTCAATCTTTGGAAAAACTCGACTTGGGAGGTAACTCTTTCACAGGTGACATCCCTTCAAAAATCTCTGTGAACCTAACACACCTTACTTATCTGAAATTATCAAATAATAAACTTAATGGGACATTGCCATCTTGGCTGTTTACTTCCCCCTCTTTAGAATATATCTTTCTATTTGATAACATATTCAGTGGAAATGTACCGTTTGAGTCATTTGCTCTTTTATCATTAAAAAAGTTAGACCTGAGTTACAATCAGTTGGCTGGCCATACTGATATGCAAACATTTCGAAAACTCACCAACCTCACTCACCTGGACCTTTCATTCAATAATTTTAGTGGTGAATTGGAGTTAGATACATTGTTATCAACCCTCACAAACCTTGAATCTCTCGATCTCTCGTACAGCGGTTTCTCCGTTACAACAAAGAATGCCAATCATTACGTCAACCCTGGTTTTAGATACTTAGAATTGGCATCTTGCAAGCTGAAGGTGTTTCCGAATTCATTTCGAGCCATGAAACAACTTGAAAAGTTAGATCTCTCTAGTAACGAAATCCATGACCAAATTCCTCATTGGACAGGGGAGATAGGTGGCAATGAGTTGGTTTTTTTAAATCTCTCACATAACTTCCTAACAGGCTTGCCACAATTTCAATGGTATGGACTACGACATCTATTGTTGGAATTATTATATCATGACAATCATATTAATAAACCAAGTACATCAAAGTGAGCATGAGCGGAAGCAATTATAATAGATCGAATAACATGTAATTAATTAATCTTTAATTTAAATTGTAAACATACCGTAGTGATTCTAGCCCGAACAAGAATCAATGCAATCTTCCGGAACCAATGAACCCTAATTAGGGTTTATAAGGATTATATGAATTACCCCTTACCTTTTTGTAATTCAATCCAAGAATCAAACAATAGTGTGTTTGATTCACGTTCTTGTACACACGTACTAATTCAAGAAAACGTTTATGCAAGTAAATACCACAAAACAATTTTGGAAGCAAGAAATTCGAAACCCTTAGGGGTGTTCGGATTTGGTTCGACCAAAGAAAGAGAGAAGGAGAGAAAACCCAATTTGTGTGTGTACAAGTTATGAGAAAACTCTTCACCTTGGGTTTGCTTATATACTAGAGATTACTTGGAGCTCAAGGCACAAAGGAGGTGGGTTCCTCCTTGTGGCCGATCGGTTGGAAGCCCACATAGGGTGTTCCGGAACCTTCTTTTGTTTCCAAGTATTGTCTAGCAATTAGTTTCCTAATCTTCGTTTAATAATTAATTAGTCATTAATCAATAATACTAATTATTATTTATTTGTTTTGTATTTAATAATTAATTATAACATATTATAAATAATTATTACATTTCCTCTTCATACGTATTGTGTGCAATCCCGTGATCTCAAGTTCGATCCTAACACACGACTATTATTATTTTGTCTATAAAACCAACAGCTCCCACTTAGACATATCATAATAGTGTGATCACATCGATTAGCGTCTTGCAACACGTCGATGCCTCTAGTACAACTTGAGTAAGGCTCCTGGAAAACCTTTTAATGATTTCTCATTATTATTATCCCTTTGTTTCTAATACTACGTTAATAAGGATATGGATCTAGGTCATTCCTTAATTAACCATTCTGTTTCTCGTTGTTAGAAATTGACAAGATTACCAAATCTTTTGAACCTTTCATAAAAGACCTTGGGCGTGGCCACGCAAACACCTTGACAACCCTACGAGGGGCCCAGCAGTATTAAACTCCAAAATTAATTTGAAGTAACAAATTCTTTATTGACTATAAGCAAAACACACAAACTTTGTAACACTTCCGAAAACAACCCTTATTACTAACATTTACGTATAGCGTTAAGTTGTTTCACAAAAATGTACTACATTCATGACCGTTATCTTGTATCTCAAGTCTAAGGATAACTTCTTATGATTTACTTAATGACAAGATCCATAAAGTAACATCATATAGTTGGGATAAGTCCTATATTCAGTATCATCGAATATCATCTGAAATGGCATGACTACGCATCAATATACACTAAGTATATTATACCAACTTCATACTTGTCTTAATTTAATAATATTCCCATATTATTAACTGACAACGGACAATTTAGAATAACTCTTATTCATGGATTTAAACATGCAAAAATAGGACAACAATAATTAACAAATGGAAATAAACATACCAACATACTTTATTTCATTAAAATAAAAATTGTTTACAATATCCTTTATCCAAATACTAATCACAGTTATGCATGAAACTACTAGCTAATTTAAGTCCAATTCCATTGGCTAATTCATTAAGCTTTTCTTTCGCTAAAGCCTTAGTGAACGGATCAGCTAAGTTTTCATCTGTGTGAACCTTCAACAGATTTATTTCACCTTCGTCAACCTTTTCACGAACAAAGTGATACTTCCGTAGAAAATGTCTGGTGCCTCTCATGACTCCAGGTTCATTGGCAAATATGATTGCAGCAGAATTGTCACAATACATATCAATAGGTAATTCAATTGAAGGCATAACACCAAGCCCAGAAACGAATTTCCTAATCCAAACAGCCTCCATAGCAGCTTCCGAAGCAGCAATGTATTCAGCTTCTGTTGCAGACATCGCAATTGTACTCTGCTTCTTGCTCCTCCAATCTACAGCTCCTCCATTGATAACAAAGACATAACCCGTCTGAGACTTCGAATCATCTTTATTACTTTGAAAGGATGCATCACAGAAACCTGTAACACAAAGTTCTGTAGATGGATTTCCACCATATACCAAAAACATATCTTTTGTATTCCTCAAATACTTAAGAATATGTTTAACAGCAATCCAATGTTTTTCACCTGGATTCTGTTGAAATTGACTGGTAATATTTTGAGCAAACACCACATCTGGCCTTGTGCACTTAACCGCATACATAATAGATCCTACAGCCGAATCATAAGGAACATTACTCATGCGATCCACCTCTTCAGGTGTTGAAGCACAATACTCATTACATAAGCCATGTTTTACTTCCATCGGCAAATATCCTTTCTTGGAATTTTGCATATTGAATCTCTTCAATATTTTGTCAATGTAAGCACTTTGACTTAATCCAATTAACCGCCTTGATCTATCTCTATAGATTTTGATTCCCAGAATGTATGCAGCTTCTCCTAAATCTTTCATAGAAAAGCACTTTCCAAGATATGCCTTAACAGCTTGCAAACTTGGAATGTCTTTTCTCATGATCAATATGTCATCAACATATAGAATTAGGAAAGTTACATTATCACTCCCACTAGCTTTGTGATACACACATGGCTCATCAAGATTTTGAGTGAATCCAAACTTTTTAATTTCAGCATCAAATCTCTTGTTCCATTGTCGTGGTGCTTGCTTTAATCCATAAATGGATCTCTTAAGCTTGCAAACACGCTTTGGAAATTCTGGATTTTCAAACCCTTCTGGTTGTTCCATATAGATGTCTTCATCTAGATGACCATTTAAGAAAGCGGTTTTCACATCCATTTGCCAAATCTCATAGTCATAGTACGCTGCTATAGCTATGAGAATTCTTATAGCTCTTATGTCTGCTACAGGAGAAAATGTCTCCTCGTAATCAATTCCAAAAGTTTGAGTAAAACCTTTAGCAACTAGACGAGCCTTATAAATGTGTGCATATCCATTCATGTCAGTCTTGATTTTGTAAAGCCACTTACTCCCAACTACCTTGGCACCAGGAGGTAAGTCAACTTCTTCCCAGACTTCATTGTCATGCATGGATTGTATTTCCCCATCCACAGCAGCTTTCCATTTAGCTTTTTGAGAGCTTTTAATGGCAGCTCTATAACTAGTAGGTTCATCAAGATCCCCTGGTGTATGCGGATCGACCTCTACATTAAGACATAGACGGTCAGGAGCTTTCACAGATCTCGCAGATCTGCGAATGGGAATTACTTCAACTTCCGGTGGAGGACCCAGACTTTCTGGTTCTATAGGAAGTGTGCTAGTGTTTTCTGAAGGCAATGCATTATTTAGATCATCTTCTAAATCATATACTCTCCCACTGATTTCTTGAACCACAAATTCACTTTCAAGAAAATCACCATATCTTGCAACAAACACTTTGTTCTCAGGTGGGTAGTAAAAGTAGTAACCCATAGTTTCCTTAGGGTATCCTATAAAAATGCATTTTACAGATCTTTGTTGGAGTTTATCTTGTGAGTCACGTTTAACATACGCCTCACAACCCCAGACCTTTAAATAAGACAAGTTCGGAGCTTTTCCAGTCCATATCTCATATGGTGTCTTATCAACCTTCTTGGTGGGAACCATATTCAAAATACGAACAGCTGATTCAAGAGCATAATCCCAAAAAGACAAAGGAAGATTAGTAAGATTATACATTGATCGAACCATGTCCAACAATGTACGATTCCTTCTCTCAGATACACCATTTTGTTGTGGAGTATATGGAGATGTGAGATTCTGGACAATTCCATTCTCAGTTAAGAAATCTTTAAAATCTTGACTAAGGTATTCACCACCTCGATCAGAACGAAGAGCTTTAATCTTCTTTCCCAATTGCAATTCTACTTCTGCCTTGAAATCTTTAAATGTTTCAAACACCTCATGTTTATGCTTAAGTAAATAAACATAACCATAACGGCTGAAATCATCCGTAAAAGTTAAGAAGTAGACAGCACCTCTCCTTGACACATGTCTAAGTGGTCCACACACATCCGTGTGTATTAAACCAAGTAGATCTGAAGCTCTTTCCATATTACTATGAAAAGGTTTCTTCGTCATCTTCCCAGAAATACAAGATTCGCATTTATCAAATGACTCATCATTGATATTACTCAAAAGCCCTTCACGTTGCAGCTTTTGCATGCGAGTCTTGCCTATATGGGCAAGTCTACAGTGCCAAAGGTAAGACGAATTCAAGTCATACTTTATTCTCTTACTTATGCTGTACATCGAATTATTATTATTGTTGGAAGTCACACAATTATTCATATGAATTTCAAACACACCATTCACAGCAACAACATTAAAATAAAATACACCATTTAAAGAAACAGAAATTTTATTGCCATCAATAGTATGAGAAAAACCAAGATCCAACAAACATGAAAAGGAAACAACACCTCTAATTTTAGAAGGTGCATAATGACAATTGTTTAAACAAAGTACTAAACCCGAAGGTAAAACTAAATTAAACATTCCTATGGCTTCAACTGCTGCTTGTGCTCCATTTCCCACATGCAGAAATTGCTCCCCATAAGCTAGTCTCCTTTCCTCTCTAAACCCCTGCAGTGTATTACAAATATTAATACCACATCCAGTATCATATACCCAGGAATTTATCATACGAGATAAAGTAAATAATTCAATGACAAATAAGTTACCTGAAGTACTGGCGCCCATGTGCCCAGTCTTCTTGACCTTATTGTTTCGCAAGTCATCGAGATAAAGAGGACAATTCCTCTTCCAATGGCCTATCACCTTGCAGTAATGGCATCCTTGATCCTTCTTTGGATTATTCTTGATAGGAGGGTTCTTCTTAGGTTGAGGTGGTTGATAAGCCATAACCTGCTTATTCTTATCAGCCTTCTTCTTTCCTTTACCCTTCTTCTTGTTCGCATTTGGCTTGTTAATTCTACCCCCTTGTATTGCTAGTACTTGGGGCGTAGGAGCCTTTTGTGGTGTACCTTTCTCATAATCAATGAGCAGTGCGTGCAATTCACTTACTGTCTTCCCCACGCAATGCATATTGAAGTTCCTCACAAAACCACTAAATTCCTTATCAAGGGATCTATTGATTAAGTGCACAGCCATATCATTGTCATAGGGTTTCCCAAGTGTTTGTAGTTGATCCATGTAACTTTTCATTTTCAACACATGAGCACTCACAGGTTCACCAGGACCTTGCTTACAACCATGTAGAGCTTCCATCAAATCGTAAATCTCTACATTTGATGGTTTCTCATAAAGTTTCTTGAGTTCATCAATCATGTCCTTGGGAAAATACTCCTCAAACTGTCTTTGAAGAGCTGTGGACATTCCCCCTAACATCATTGCGGCCACATCAATATGTTCCTTGGTATCAAGATTCCATTTGACCTTAGCAGCATCAGTTTGCTGCTGCGCCTTCAGGTTCAGCAGGGCAAGGCGTTTTCAAGATTTCGAGTTGACCAGTCACTCGCAGGACAATCCTTAGTGAACGGTACCAATCATTGAAATTTTCCGAGCCAGTCAATTTTTCTCGTTCAAAATAAGTTTTGAACACAGAACGTAAGTTGATGTTATCAGTTTGAGCCATTTCTACAGATAAAGAAAGTTCAAAACATTAGTATTTTTGATAATACAATTTTTCAAGAAAATTAAAATACCCAAGGAAAATAAATCCATAGAATAATCTTGAAAACTAGGATCCTCCATAAACATAGTTTCATCACATTCAGTTGATCTGCTAGTAATGAAAGTATAATATGAGGTAACTTGTCGTACAAGTAATTGGCATAACATTTGTCCAATTCCTAGATTTATGGGATTTACAATCACAAAACATTTGTATTGTAAGCATGTTTAGTCCCCATCTTAATGCCTTGAGTCAAGTCTCACTTCCTACTCAATTTAAGTCGTCTAACTTAAAAACTGTAAATTCACAAATCCATTACATCAGTTGATCTGCTAGCAATGAATTTATGAAATTTACCTCTCCATTGCAATCTCGCCAAGTCTCACTATGACGTAAATTACAACTTCAAGTGTTCTTAATTAGATGGCATTCAACTTAATTTATAAGGGTATAACTATTTTGATGTGATCAAAATAATGTATGAAGAAGCATGCATACAACTTCATAACATTGGTTTTACAAAACAATTTTATTACCAATTTGCTAAGAGTAAAATAACAAAGTTTTGATTGAGGTATCGGGTTCACCAATTAAAGAATAACCATCAATTATCGTCCACTATATCATACTTTTGCTTACGCCCGAAGGCATAGTGTTTCGGATAATCATTGTGGAATTGTGGATTATTCACCCTTAAGATGACAATGTACATGTAATGGTTGTTCGGTAAGTCTAATTTACACACAAACGAGCGTTAAGACATGAATGTTGTCTATCTAAGGCCACAATTTAATGCGATGCCATCCTTATACCCATCTTATAGTGTGTAAACTTCGGTCGAGCCTATTTAACCATTACGTACAAAAACATCAATCAACCAATTCTTTGAAATTTTAACTCTTAAAAACCAAAACAGTTTCGCCATTATTTAGTCCGTATTATTTTTTTCTATTCAAAAAATTACCCTTTCGTTTAAATAAACATGTCTAACACAATAAATAAACAAAACAAGTAATAGACAATAAAAAAAATAAAACAACTAAATAAACACATATACATAATCATAACAATTAAATATGTATAAAACATGTAGCCACATGCAAATCTTATTAAAAAGTCCTATTAATAATCAAATCTAGGTGTATAACGTATTAATTCAATTAGGGCTTTCTTTTTCTTGGAAAAAGAGCCACATACATCGATAAATCGATTGCGTAAGCCAAAATTAAATAAATACCACATAGCACATAATTGATTACTTAATATTGGAGTCTTCCCCAATTCGACATCTATAAAAATTTACATGTTTTAATATAACTTAACCGTTAATATATATAAGCAATTTAAACAATTTAAAACAACATAATAAAAAATCCATGCAAACATGCACTTTTCATGGATTTTGCTTAACAATTAACACATTGCACCAAGATCGTTTACTAAAACGCATAAACAATTACATGACATCTTAGGGTTTCTAGTCAATTTTAAAAAAAATAAAATCAAAACCCTAAAAACCCTTAGGTCTAAATCGACCCAAATTAGGGTTAGGGATAAAAAAACACAAACCCTAAAAAAAAACATGTAACTATACGAATCAAAATCCAATTTTTGTGCGTTGCGATAATTAATTACACATTATAACGGCTCTAGATGCCACTGTTGGAATTATTATATCATGACAATCATATTAATAAACCAAGTACATCAAAGTGAGCATGAGCGGAAGCAATTATAATAGATCGAATAACATGTAATTAATTAATCTTTAATTTAAATAGTAAACATACCGTAGTGATTCTAGCCCGAACAAGAATCAATGCAATCTTCCGGAACCAATGAACCCTAATTAGGGTTTATAAGGATTATATGAATTACCCGTTACCTTTTTGTAATTCAATCCAAGAATCAAACAATAGTGTGTTTGATTCACGTTCTTGTACACACGTACTAATTCAAGAAAACGTTTATGCAAGTAAATACCACAAAACAATTTTGGAAGCAAGAAATTCGAAACCCTTAGGGGTGTTCGGATTTGGTTCGACCAAAGAAAGAGAGAAGGAGAGAAAACCCAATTTGTGTGTGTACAAGTTATGAGAAAACTCTTCACCTTGGGTTTGCTTATATACTAGAGATTACTTGGAGCTCAAGGCACAAAGGAGGTGGGTTCCTCCTTGTGGCCGATCGGTTGGAAGCCCACATAGGGTGTTCCGGAACCTTCTTTTGTTTCCAAGTATTGTCTAGCAATTAGTTTCCTAATCTTCGTTTAATAATTAATTAGTCATTAATCAATAATACTAATTATTATTTATTTGTTTTGTATTTAATAATTAATTATAACATATTATAAATAATTATTACATTTCCTCTTCATATGTATTGTGTGCAATCCCGTGATCTCAAGTTCGATCCTAACACACGACTATTATTATTTTGTCTATAAAACCAACATCTATCTCTGCAGTCCAACTTGATTCAGGGACCATTCCCTCGATCAATTTTCAACATGAGCAAGCTACAGTATTTAGATATGGGGAATAATAGCTTTCAAGGAACAATTCCAGACGTATACGGGGATTGTGGAAATTTAGAAGGGCTTAGCTTGAATGGAAATCAATTAGAAGGTGAGGTGCCAAGTTCCTTGTCTAAATGCAGAAACTTAGGTGTACTTGATCTTGGAAAGAATCACTTGAATGGTACATTCCCTAGTTGGTTGGGAGATCTTCCATTTTTGACGGTTCTTGTCCTCAAATCAAACAACTTTCATGGGTTTATATATCTCTTCAACTGTTGAATCTCCCTTTCCAAGTCTTCAGATTCTGGATTTATCTCATAATGGCTTTGTAGGTCAACTCCCTGCAAAATACTTTCAAAATTTCAGTTCCATGAAGAATGTGGTGAAAAACTTAACAGAACCAGCGTATATGTCCATGTCCATGGTTGATCAAGATTTTACAATATCTCACTTCTATGAAGATTTATACAAGGTTAGTGGAAAGTATTACTCATTCGTATTTGCAGTGAAAGGAGTGAATCAAAATTTTCCAAAAATTTCGGTTTACTACACAATTATTGATTTATCAGATAACAAATTTGAAGGAGAGATCCCAGACGTTATTGGTGGTCTTAATTCACTAATAGTGCTCAACTTATCCCACAATTGCCTTAAGGGTCCAATTCCACATGCTCTGGGAAATCTCACACAGATTGAGTCATTAGATCTATCTTGGAACCATCTCTCAGGAGAGATCCCCCAAAGTCTTGCACGCATCACCACCCTTGAAGTGTTAAATCTCTCGCAAAATCATCTCGTGGGACGTATTCCAGAAGGACCACAGTTCAGCACATTTGGCACTTCCTTTGGAGGGAATTCGGGTCTCTATGGGTTTCCATTGCCCAAACGTGAACATCAAAATTCCCAGCAAGTTGAAGATGATGGAGAATATGATGATGAAGAGGAGAGTGGATTTACATGGAAAGTCGTGACGTTGGGATATGGATGTGGAACATTAGTCGGATTGGTGATGGGATATCTCATGTTATCAACACGAAAAGTCAAGTGGTTCAATGCAATTGCTGATGCAGGACAGAGCTTAGTCTTGAAGAAGAATAGAAGACACATATATAATTGGAAATGATTTTATTAAAGGTACGGCGTGTCACATGCTTTCTTATTTCATCAAAATTTTCAAAATGCCTCGCTCTATAAATTTTCTTGCTCTAAAACAATTTATGATGCAGGTAGAGGATTTTGGGGTGGAGCTGAGTCGTATTTCTGAATTATGATGTTCGAGTTTTATCTCTTTGAATTATTAGTGTGTTGTTAGGAATTAGTAATAAATTTACTTGGTCTCTGCCGAGGGTGTATCAATGTTTTTGACCTTAATGGCAATTCAGTAATGTTTTCTTTTAGTAATTAAAGCACAAATCAGATGTTTGTATAAGTAACATTGTTTGCCATATTGCATTTATTAATATGCCCACCACCTGCTTGCTTTGATGAATTGATTATGAGCCCAAATTGCTTTGGATACTCATTATTGATGTCTACAATTTTTTTCTGGACAAAGTATGAGATATCGATTGTGGGTGTATGGTCACAATCTGAGACAAACCTAACGTTTGTGGTTGCAATTAGGATGAAGGAAGGCTCTTCAACAATAAAGGCATGCCGAAACATAAAAGCCCAAATCATTGGAAGGGGGAAGATGGTCTTTATTGTGTTGGATTTGCGAGTGCTGGATTATTTGGTTTCTCAAATGATGCCAAGAATATCGCTAAGATATCTCCCAAATTATTCATCAGAACTAAGTTCTTATCTATAAACGAGGGTGTAAATGTATATATGTGTATTGTACATGTAGTATGTACCGTTTATAGTTTACGGGATATGGTATTTAGAATGATGCAGAAATGCAGCATATAAGCAAGTGCCTACTAATCTCTTAAAATCCTACGAGCGTGATAGAAGTCACATATTAACGGGAAGCAAATTTGGAGACTAACAAAGATAAATGTCTTTTTAAGACATCTTAACTAAACGAATGACAGACAAACAATCAATACACTTAAACAAATAAATCATTGTATTTGGCCAAAAAGTTGTTCTTACACAATACACACTTAAACAAATGAATCAGTGTGGCAAATTATATTGTGATTTGCACACACTGTAAAATAGAGTAAATTACTTTTTACCCTTAACGATAGATACTCTATATGACGTTTTGACTATTTATCTATCCCATATATTGATATGTGATCTGTTATTAGTGTATACGAAATATATTTAAGGGATTTGGACACTGAAGTTACTTCTGCATGAACATGGTCCAATAACTTAAGCAAAGATACATTGGCATAACATGAAGACATCGCTTTTGGTCATGTACGTTTTGTAACTGTCAGTTCTCAAGGTTTGTTTACAATGACGGGGACTCGTATAAAGTAAATTAGTCTTGTAAGAACATCTTATTCCGGGTGTATGCGTGGCACAATGTATTCACATATTTGTTCGGAAAAATATTCAAAAGAAGATGAGGCAAAAGACAATTGTTGTGATAGTAGGAACATGACCTGTCGGGGTTGCAACATCGGCATGTCTCAATGTTCTTTATATTCCAAATGTTGTATGTCGTTCTTGAGAGGGAAAATTGTTATGCACCTTTATGGCAAATAATAATAATAATAATAATAATAATAATAATAATAATAATAATAATAATAATAATAATAATAATAATAATAATAATAATAATAATAATAATAATAATAAAATAAAATTAAAAAAAAAAAAAAACAAAAACTTATGTTCGTTTAAAATTGTACTTGGCCAAAAACTTATGTGAACTCTGATATATTAGTGATAAAAAGGCTAATAATTTTTTTTACTTTCTGCTGGATACGCTGTTGTAAATGATTAACCGATGTGTATAAAATAAGTTATAAGGATGTTGAAATGTTATCCTTATAAACAAATGTGTAATACACTAGTTAATTATGTTTGTCGTTTAAATACACGTTATAAATAAGTAGTTTTTGTGTATTACAAAACTACCATAGCGTCAAAACGTTACCCCAAGCAACATACGTATAGTTCACTAGTCATTAGACAATTATGTTGTGGGGTTGAAGGAAAATCTTAAAGTTGCGTCCTATTATTCGGAAATTCATTTGGAGTAAAATCGGTAACGGAAGGAACACATCCCTTTGGTTTGATACATGGGCTGATTTTGAACCGCTTGCTGCTCAAATTTCTCCTCGTGATATTGCAAGATCTGGTCTTTCTCTTCAATCGAAGGTCCAAGATGTTATTCACCACGGATTATGGGTATGGCCTCAAGATCTCCTTGTTAAATACCCATTTCTTAATACTTACAATACTCCTATTAGAGATGATGCTCGTGATACTTTGGTGTGGCGCAATATTCATGGTAATGTGAAGAAATTTTCGGTTAGTCAAGTTTGGGATGATATTCGTCATCGTGACTCTAAGGTTAACTGGTATAGCATGGTTTGGTTCTCATCGTGTATTCCTAGACATGCTATAAATCTTTGGTTGATTATTCGAAGGAAGTTGAAAACGCAGGATCTTGTGCCTATGTGGGATGTTTCTGATTCGCTAGGCATGGTATGTTCGCTTTGTGAGAGTGTCCCAGATTCTCACGATCACCTCTTTTTTGAATGTCCGTTTGCTAAAGGGATTTGGGATAGGGTTAAAGATTGTGCAGGTCTTGCGCATTATACGACCAATGTTTATGACATAATTCAGTCCTTAATGCCTATTATGAAGAGGCGTACTACAAATAGCGTGGTGGCGAAGCTTGTTGTTGTTGCTGCTGCTACATATTATGTATGGCAAGAGTGGAATTGGAGATTATTTAAGAAAGGTAAACGTAGCCCGGATCAGATTGTTTAATACATAAAGTCCTCCGTGCGGCTCAAGCTTCTCTCTTGCAAACTAAAGAAGTCCAAGAATGGTGAAAGATTGGCGAGGCTTTGGGATCTTCCTGAAGCGGTTTTCAAATAATCATTTATGTGTAATTATTGTTGTTTATGCACCATTAGGTGGTTCTTTCCTATTGGTGTTATTGGCTATGTAATAGTTTAGTTGTCATATGGCATGTCATATGTGATGCGGATCCAAACGTAATAGCCCAAGTGGAAGACGATATCGAGCCCGCAACTGAAAGTGGCTAGAACCGACCCAAGTTATTGAAGCCCATCCAGCCATGAAGGATAATAATTATGTTTATGTTTATGATTTGTTTTGTTTCTTGGACCATAATTGTCGTGATTTTGTTTCCTTATTATTTTGTTCTAGTTTCTATTTATTTGTTTAAACTTATGGCTGGAAGGGATACGAAAGATAATTGAGTTTTATTAGATAAACGGTGTTTATCAATCTTTTTCTTCTCGGTTGGCCGAGATATTCTTCCGACGCCGATAACTTGGTTGGCCAAGTATTGTCACCGCTAGGTTTAGCCTAGGACTTTCTTTATTTTGTGTTCGTGGATCGGCATCAAGTGGTACCAGAGCCAAGGAATCTCAGGATGTCCGGAAGGGATCACCGCCATCTTAACCGTCGATTCGCCGCCGGAGGCAACGGTGAAGAACGTGATCCTCGAGATGCTGAGATAGAACAACTCCGTCGACGGATTCACGAGTTGGAAACTAACCCTTTTGCTAGGTTCGAAGACGAAGAAGAGGAAAGTTCAGCAACGCAATCTGTTGTGAATGAAACCGAAGATAGCAACTACGAGTTTGACAATTTTTTTGCCCCCCGGCACCAACGCAATCATACCCCGCCCCACCGGCCACCCAGGACACCACAAGGACAACCACACCAGCAGGTTGACCACCTCCGATCTTTGGGTCTACGTACTGAAATCCCAGAATTTGAAGGACGGTTACAACCCGATGCTTTTCTGGATTGGCTTCAAACCGTCGAACGTATATTTGATCTTCGTGCTATCCCTGACAACCTAACGGTAAAACTCGTAGCTATTAAGTTAAAAAAATATGCTTCATTGTGGTGGGAGCATATACAAACTAAACGTTTGCGGGAGGGGAAACATAAAGTTGAATCTTGGGAAAAAATGAAACGACTTTTGAAAGCAAAATTTCTTCTTGTTACATACAAACAAGATGTGTTGACATAAATTAATAATGTCTAAAAACATTGTTAACATATTAACAATGTCTCTATGTTTTGATAATTACAAAGCATAAACTCATTAATCTGAAACTTATGACATAAACAAGTTTTTAGTGCTTAACATTTGTCTTTACATCCAAATCACTTAAGGTATGAATAAACAAAGTGTTTATTGCATTCTATGATCAAAGGAACAATTTTCTTAAACAATAGACTTTTTATAAAATGTCACAAAACATTTTATATCTTTTACAAAACATTTTTGGAATTAAAGGAATATGTTTAATTCATTATAAATATATGAATTCAAATTTCCAACCAAAAATGGCAAATCTAATCCAGAAAAACCTTCCCCACAAAAAGACAAATAAACCCAACGTTCTGGAGGGGCGGCCCCCTTAATTCCCTAGGCGGCCCCCTTAATTATTAAGGGGACCGGCCCCTAATTAAGGGGACCGGCCACGCTCCAGAACAGTATTTTTTTCCTATAGATACTGGTTCATCCCACAGAATTTTCTTACCTTTTGCACTCCTAAACTTTCTGTTCTAGATCCCCATTTCTATTCTCCAAATCCTTTGATCATAAATACATAATCCTTTGTTTCAAAGTGATTCTTACATCATCCTCTCAAGTGCAAGAGAAGAATACTTCTATCCTCCAAGACAAGAAGTATTACAACTTGTTGTGACCTCCACATTCAAGTTGTTGGTGCATCATCAAGAATATTTACATATATCTTTGTGTAGTGTGTTGTGAATATTTGATTGTAGATAGTTGTGTTAGGAATATAGATAGTGTGATTGGCTAGTAGATTGTAGTGAAGATAATTGGTGTGTAGAAGATAGGTGTGAACTAGATTGTAGTAAAGATAGTTGGTGTGAAGTAATTGTGAAGATAGGTGTGTAGTAGATTGGTGTGAAGTAGTTGTGAAGAAGGTGTGATTTCGTTGTGACGAAGCTTTGGTGTGTAAGGTTTTATCCGCCATAAGGGAGCTTGTTGATATAGTGAAGAAAACTCTCGAGTAGGTGACTCGAGGAGTGGAGTAGGGCAAGGAAGGTGTCCTTGTAGCCGAACCACTATAAATCCTTTGTCTCGCGGTTAGATCTTTCCATATCTTACTTATTATCTTGCTTATATTGTTATTACTTTTGTAGACGTAGACATATATATATATATATATATATATATATATATATATATATATATATATATATATATATATATATATATATATATATATATATATATATATATATATATATATATATAGTTGCTCATATAGTGCTAGTATTGATTTTACTTAAAGATCAAACGAAAGTTTTATTCACAAAACAAAGTTTTTACAATCAAACTAAAAAGGTTACATACATATAATTGATCATTTCGATCAAGTATAGTTTTCATACAAAATATAACTAAGGATTATAAAATACACAACTACGTACTTATCTCTCGTATATAGCTACAATTGTTTATATTATGCATGTGTTGATTTCACATACTTAGCATACATTATTATTATTGTTTATACTTAGATATACTTGTTCATATTGTTCAAGATTTGAGTTCACATAAGATTGAATCAAAGTTTTAAAAGCAAACAAGGTTTTAAAACTAAACTAAGTTTTCAAAATAAAATTAAAATGACGTAAAACTATTCAACCCCCCCTTCTAGTTTTCCACAATTGGTATCAGAAGCCACGTCTAGCAAGATCTTTAAAATATATTGTATTTTAAAACTTGTAACGATCTATGGAATCTGAAAAATATTTAGAAGGGCAATCTATGCAAAGACCACCACTATTTGAAAGTGGTGGATTTTTATATTGGAAAAATTGATTCGAAACTTATGTGAAGTCAAAAGATCTAGATCTTTGGCATGTTATTACTAATGGTGATTTTTTACCTATTCAAAATAACCCGGAAACTAAGAAAGATGAAATCGTACCTTTTGAAAAACAAAATGATGATTTAAAAAGAAAACTTGCTAAAAATAATGAAGCAAAAATGGTTATTTATAATGCGCTACCACGTAAAGAGTACGAAAGGATCTTTATGTGTGAAACCGCAAAAGAAATTTGGAACTCTTTACTAATAACTCACCAAGGTAATAGTCAAGTCAAAGATAATAATATAGATCTACTTGTTCAATAATACGAGCAATTCACGATTCCGGAAGAGGAATCAATTGACAATGCTTTTGCTAGATTTAACACTATCATCACAAGTTTAAAAGCACTTGATGAGAATTTTTCTAGTAAGAATTTTGTTAGGAAGTTTCTTAGGGCTCTTCATCCAAAATGGCGAGCTAAAGTGACGGCTATTGAAGAATCGAAGAATTTGTCAACTTTGCAACTTGACGAATTAATTGGAAATCTAAAAGTCTACGAAGCCATCATTAAGAAGGACTCCGAAATGGTCAAGGAAAAACGAGAGCAAAGCAAGTCAATCGCCTTGAAAGCTAGAAAGGAATCTAGTATCGAAGATAGCTCATCTTCCGAAAGTGATGATGAAGAATACGCCATGGCCGTAAGAGATTTCAAGAAATTCTTCAAAAGGCGAGGAAGATTCGTAAGACAACCGTATGATGAAAAGAAAACATTTCAAAAGAGTAAAGATGACAAGAACAACAAGATTGAAAGAAAGTGTTTCAAGTGTGGAGATCCAAATCACCTTATTGGAAAATGTCCAATGATGACAAGAGATCAAAATCAAAGAGCATTTGTTGGAGGTGCTTGGAGTGATAGCGATGAGGACAAGAAAGAAACCACAAATGAAGAAAAGTGTCTTATGGCTAAGACATCAAGCGAGGTACGTTCCGAAACCGAATACTTTAGTGACGAAAATTTATCATTAGATGAAAAAGACCTAGATAGTGAATATAATAGGTTATGCAAATTAGGTCAAAAGGTTATAGCTAAAAATAAGTCACTAAAACATATTAATAATCAATTAGAAAATGAAGTACTCGAATTAAAAATTAAACTACAACATTTGGAAAAAGGAAAAGAAGTTTTTGTAAAATGTAAAACTTGCTTAGAGGTTAAAAATGAAAACGAAAAACTTAAAGATGAAAATTTCAAACTTGACAGGTTTAAAAATAGTAATAACCCACTTAAGAAAATACTAAGTGCTCAAGAAACTTCGGGAGATAAAACCGGTCTAGGATTAACTTCAACTAATGTTTCAACTAGTGAAAATAAAAGTATAAAGTTTGAATGTGAATCTAGTAAACAAAAATTATTAGAATCAAATCCTAAGTATATACTTACAAAAGATAGAAAAATACCCATTGCGAATGATGAAAAAGTAAAAACTTTTTATAAACCATCCTTAAAGACCGAAGTAGGATCCTCTAAACCTAAATTTAGATCTAAAACTCCACAACCAAGAAAACCTAAAAATCATCATCCAAGATCTAAAACATCTCAACCTAGAAGAAATCTAAATAGACAATATTACAATAACACTAGAAATCAAATGTGGAATTATCAACCAAGTTACAATCCTTGGGAAATATTACCACCATACATGCATCCTTGACAAATGTTAAATATGTTTGGACTAAACAACTTTGGACCAATGAGACAATGGGGACCAAGTGGCTAAATTGTCAATCTTGGAAGAAGTTGGAATATCATCTACAAATGACTTCTATAAGTCAACATGGTCACTTGAAGTGCTTGAAGATATTCCATTGAAGACTAAAAGGTACGCGTTTCTTTTAAGTTCATCACTATAATTTGCATGCTTAGATAAATGATTAGTTAGATTAATGCTTAGTACATAATTGCTTATATTCTTATAACCTAGAAACATCATTGGTTGACTTTCCTAGGAATAAGATAAAATTGTTCATTGCCAAACAAAATAGAAAATGGAAATCTTCTATATCCACTATTAGGAAACTCATGGTGATGAAGTGAAATGAGTTAAGTGGATCAATCGTTGATATAGAAGTAGGATTAGATCCCTCGCGTAAGAAAACTATGGATGAAACAAGCTCTCGTAGACTATGGCATTAAGTCAGATAAGCGTGCGAAAACAAAGGAACTATAGATGTTAGGTTATACCCCATTCAACACTCTCGCATCTAACATATAAATTATCGTCTTCATTTCCTTTAGGATCATAGGATATGTAGAAACGATAGCATGAGACAATAATAGGCTTAACCAATCCTCTTGAGCATGAGATCTTTAATAAACATTTTTTAAAATATTTGATTTATGATATTTGTTGTCAAAAATCTAATATCTCTAAAAATATGCAAAAACTTCACATTTTGGAAAATAGTCTTTCAAATAACTATCCCACTTTTAAATAACATGTTTTCACTATCAATATCCACAATTTTGTTTTGATCAAAACTAAAGATTGGGAAAATATTCTTTACCGTTCATTCACACATTTTGAAGTAAAAACCCAATCTATTTTATTCAAATAACTCTCACATCCAAGTGAAAACTTACTTTCAAACATTGTTGAATAATGCTAAAAACGTCTCTTTTAAAATCATGCATGGTGATCTCATATTTGTCATCTATATTTATATAAATGACACTTATAAGTGAACTAAATCAAATCAAGAGGACCATGGTTTGTTCATTAAGACTTTGTTTGTGACAAGTCTAGAAATACATGCTATCATAACTACCCACTTATTGCACATTGATACACATTAGGATTAATCCTCATTGTTATGTAGTTATGAAGTACTTGATGTTGCTTATTGTTTCCTAGCACTTATATTTTACTTGCTTGATGAGTATGTTTGCATGCTAGATGAAATTGCTTGTTTACTTAATCTCTTTGGTTAACATGCTTTGGCTACATAATTGCCTACATAATTAGTATATGCTTAATTGCCTCAAAGAGTTGGACTTGTTTGAAACCAAAAACACAACCTTTCTGCAATTCACTACCAAAAACCCTTTTCTGGCAATCTGGGAATCACCAGATGGGCGGCCCCCTTAAATCATAAGGCGGCCCCCTTAATTATTAAGGGGACCGGCCTCCAATTAAGGGGACCGGCCATATGATGGTCGAAGGTGTTGTTTCCCTTTTCTAATTTTTTTTTTTTTTTTTTTTTTTTTTGCCCATGTCATCCTACACTTCCCAAAATTCACAAACCTATTTTATCCTAAACCTTCCATCAATGTTTATCCATCCTTGATCCCACCAATCCTACATTATAAACACTCTCATTCCTCTCAATCTCCACTCATCTCATCATTTCCTCTCCCATTAAACTAAAACCACCAAGAAACTTGTTTGGAGAAGAAAGCCTAACTTCCTTTAAAATTCCGTCAAATCAAATGACGTTGTCAAACATCCAACACCAAATTCCTCCTATGTTTTCAAACATTACTTACCTAACACCTCACTTTCCTTCTCACCAACATTACATATCAAAAACCTTTACTCACCCATATCCTTCTACATTACACTCAAACCTCATAATCTTTTCACAACTCAAGCGATGTTGTTCATAATCAACCAACACCTAAACCTCACTCTCACACAAATGATCCATTTAACAACAAATCATCCATTCGTGCTTCGACTAATGCTCCTTCTTATGATGAGCATGCTCAATCCCAAAACAATAATCCCAACCTCATTACCAACACTTTACATGTTGCTCATCCAACAAAAACACCATCCACTCATGAAGGATCTCTTCCACCCATATCATGTTTTCATGATTACCCAAGCTCAAACATGTCTCCACCACCAAGAGTATCACCACCACATCCTACAACTTCACATGCCATTCCTATGTTGCATGTTCAAACCATCACCCAAGACAACTATCATGCTCCACCACCATCACCTTCCTCCGAACACTTGAAGTTCGTTGAGGCGCTAAAAGAAGCCCATGAGCTTAGTGCTCTTTTAGCCTTACATCTTGCTCAACGCAATTTGGATCCACCTTCATCTAGATCACCCTCATCACCACACAACATAAATCAACTTGAGAAGCATGTCAACAATTGACCTTGTTGCATCTTTCTCCTAAAAACCATTGCATTCAATGAACACTTGGATTGAATATCTTCTCACTAGATCACATCCAATACCCTCACTTGAACAACATCCAAAACCTCAATCAACCTCTTCCGCTACAAACTCTCCACCACCAAACTATCCAACATTCATGACCCGAACATATACCTCCATTAATCTAACAACCTCCATTAATCCAACAACCTTATCCTAACTCAACCATCCTCATTCCAAACACTCCATCATCAACCATCTAAGCATACCATATGCTTATGATTTTCACTTTCAAATACGAATCAACCAACCTTTTGTTACATGCAAGTCCGATGGCTCTCTTTGGCAAATTAGGATCTTTTAACATAATCACTTTGAATTAATTGTTATGTATCCTTAATATTTGTTTACTATGCTTGTTATTTGTATATTGCATATTCTTCTATATATGCTTGTGCTTCTAATATTTTTCTTGCGAGCATTCCATATCTCGATCCCTTGGTGCCATCGAACAAGGGGGAGCACACATCAAGGGGGAGCTTTTATCCCGTCTAACTTCATTTACGAAGCTAGTCGCCATAACCTTTTTGATTTTACAAAAAGGGGGAGAAGTGAATGTTAAACTCTAATACTTGTCTAAAAATTAATTTTTAGGCTTAAAGAGTTTAAGGTTTTGTAATCATCAAAAAGGGGGAGATTGTTGACATAAATTAATAATGTCTAAAAACATTGTTAACATATTAACAATGTCTCTATGTTTTGATAATTACAAAGCATAAACTCATTAATCTAAAACTTATGACGTAAACAAGTTTTTAGTGCTTAACATTTGTCTTTACATCCAAATCACTTAAGGTATGAATAAACAAAGTGTTTATTGCATTCTATGATCAAAGGAACAATTTTCTTAAACAATAGACTTTTTATAAAATGTCACAAAACATTTTATATCTTTTATAAAACATTTTTGGAATTAAAGGAATATGTTTAATTCATTATAAATATATGAATTCAAATTTCAAACCAAAAATGGCAAATCTAATCCAGAAAAACCTTCCCCACAAAAAGACAAATAAACCCAACGTTCTGGAAGGGCGGCCCCCTTAATTCCGTAGGCGGCCCCCTTAATTATTAAGGGGACCGGCCACGCTCCAGAACAGTATTTTTTTCCTATAGATACTGGTTCATCCCACAGAATTTTCTTACCTTTTGCACTCCTAAACTTTCTGTTCTAGATCCCCATTTCTATTCTCCAAATCCTTTGATCATAAATACATAATCCTTTGTTTCAAAGTGATTCTTACATCATCCTCTCAAGTGCAAGAGAAGAATACTTCTATCCTCCAAGACAAGAAGTATTACAACTTGTTGTGACCTCCACATTCAAGTTGTTGGTGCATCATCAAGAATATTTACATATATCTTTGTGTAGTGTGTTGTGAATATTTGATTGTAGATAGTTGTGTTAGGAATATAGATAGTGTGATTGGCTAGTAGATTGTAGTGAAGATAATTGGTGTGTAGAAGATAGGTGTGAACTAGATTGTAGTAAAGATAGTTGGTGTGAAGTAATTGTGAAGATAGGTGTGTAGTAGATTGGTGTGAAGTAGTTGTGAAGATAGGTGTGTAGTAGATTGGTGTGAAGTCGTTGTGAAGAAGGTGTGATTTCGTTGTGACGAAGCTTTGGTGTGTAATTGGTGTGTAAGGTTTTCTCTGCCATAAGGGAGCTTGTTGATATAGTGAAGAAAACTCTCGAGTAGGTGACTCGAGGAGTGGAGTAGGGCAAGGAAGGTGTCCTTGTAGCCGAACCACTATAAATCCTTTGTCTCGCGGTTAGATCTTTCCATATCTTACTTATTATCTTGCTTATATTGTTATTACTTTTGTAGACGTAGACATATATATATATATATATAGTTGCTCATATAGTGCTAGTATTGATTTTACTTAAAGATCAAACGAAAGTTTTATTCACAAAACAAAGTTTTTACAATCAAACTAAAAAGGTTACATACATATAATTGATCATTTCGATCAAGTATAGTTTTCATACAAAATATAACTAAGGATTATAAAATACACAACTACGTACTTATCTCTCGTATATAGCTACAATTGTTTATATTATGCATGTGTTGATTTCACATACTTAGCATACATTATTATTATTGTTTATACTTAGATATACTTGTTCATATTGTTCAAGATTTGAGTTCACATAAGATTGAATCAAAGTTTTAAAAGCAAACAAGGTTTTAAAACTAAACTAAGTTTTCAAAATAAAATTAAAAAGACGTAAAACTATTCAACCCCCCCTTCTAGTTTTCCACAATTGGTATCAGAAGCCACGTCTAGCAAGATCTTTAAAATATATTGTATTTTAAAACTTGTAACGATCTATGGAATCTGAAAAATATTTAGAAGGGCAATCTATGCAAAGACCACCACTATTTGAAAGTGATGGATTTTTATATTGGAAAAATTGATTCGAAACTTATGTGAAGTCAAAAGATCTAGATCTTTGGCATGTTATTACTAATGGTGATTTTTTACCTATTCAAAATAACCCGGAAACTAAGAAAGATGAAATCGTACCTTTTGAAAAACAAAATGATGATTTAAAAAGAAAACTTGCTAAAAATAATGAAGCAAAAATGGTTATTTATAATGCGCTACCACGTAAAGAGTACGAAAGGATCTTTATGTGTGAAACCGCAAAAGAAATTTGGAACTCTTTACTAATAACTCACCAAGGTAATAGTCAAGTCAAAGATAATTAGATAGATCTACTTGTTCAACAATACGAGCAATTCACGATTCCGGAAGAGGAATCAATTGACAATGCTTTTGCTAGATTTAACACTATCATCACAAGTTTAAAAGCACTTGATGAGAATTTTTCTAGTAAGAATTTTGTTAGGAAGTTTCTTAGGGCTCTTCATCCAAAATGGCGAGCTAAAGTGACGGCTATTGAAGAATCGAAGAATTTGTCAACTTTGCAACTTGGCGAATTAATTGGAAATCTAAAAGTCTACGAAACCATCATTAAGAAGGACTCCGAAATGGTCAAGGAAAAACGAGAGCAAAGCAAGTCAATCGCCTTGAAAGCTAGAAAGGAATCTAGTATCGAAGATAGCTCATCTTCCGAAAGTGATGACGAAGAATACGCCATGGCCGTAAGAGATTTCAAGAAATTCTTCAAAAGGCGAGGAAGATTCGTAAGACAACCGTATGATGAAAAGAAAACATTTCAAAAGAGTAAAGATGACAAGAACAACAAGATTGAAAGAAAGTGTTTCAAGTGTGGAGATCCAAATCACCTTATTGGAAAATGTCCAATGATGACAAGAGATCAAAATCAAAGAGCATTTGTTGGAGGTGCTTGGAGTGATAGCGATGAGGACAAGAAAGAAACCACAAATGAAGAAAAGTGTCTTATGGCTAAGACATCAAGCGAGGTACGTTCCGAAACCGAATACTTTAGTGACGAAAATTTATCATTAGATGAAAAAGACCTAGATAGTGAATATAATAGGTTATACAAATTAGGTCAAAAGGTTATAGCTAAAAATAAGTCACTAAAACATATTAATAATCAATTAGAAAATGAAGTACTCGAATTAAAAATTAAACTACAACATTTGGAAAAAGGAAAAGAAGTTTTTGTAAAATGTAAAACTTGCTTAGAGGTTAAAAATGAAAACGAAAAACTTAAAGATGAAATTTTCAAACTTGACAGGTTTAAAAATAGTAATAACCCACTTAAGAAAATACTAAGTGCTCAAGAAACTTCGGGAGATAAAACCGGTCTAGGATTAACTTCAACTAATGTTTCAACTAGTGAAAATAAAAGTATAAAGTTTGAATGTGAATCTAGTAAACAAAAATTATTAGAATCAAATCCTAAGTATATACTTACAAAAGATAGAAAAATACCCATTGCGAATGATGAAAAAGTAAAAACGTTTTATAAACCATCCTTAAAGACCGAAGTAGGATCCTCTAAACCTAAATTTAGATCTAAAACTCCACCACCAAGAAAACCTAAAAATCATCATCCAAGATCTAAAAATCTCAACCTGGAAGAAATCTAAATAGACAATATTACAATAACACTAGAAATCAAATGTGGAATTATCAACCAAGTTACAATCCTTGGGAAATATTACCACCATACATGCATCCTTGACAAATGTTAAATATGTTTGGACCAAACAACTTTGGACCAATGAGACAATGGGGACCAAGTGGCTAAATTGTCAATCTTGGAAGAAGTTGGAATATCATCTACAAATGACTTCTATAAGTCAACATGGTCACTTGAAGTGCTTGAAGATATTCCATTGAAGACTAAAAGGTACGCGTTTCTTTTAAGTTCATCACTATAATTTGCATGCTTAGATAAATGATTAGTTAGATTAATGCTTAGTACATAATTGCTTATATTCTTATAACCTAGAAACATCATTGGTTGACTTTCCTAGGAATAAGATAAAATTGTTCATTGCCAAACAAAATAGAAAATGGAAATCTTCTATATCAACTATTAGGAAACTCATGGTGATGAAGTGAAATGAGTTAAGTGGATCAATCGTTGATATAGAAGTAGGATTAGATCCCTCGCGTAAGAAAACTATGGATGAAACAAGCTCTCGTAGACTATGGCATTAAGTCAGATAAGCGTGCGAAAACAAAGGAACTATAGATGTTAGGTTATACCCCATTCAACACTCTCGCATCTAACATATAAATTATCGTCTTCATTTCCTTTAGGATCATAGGATATGTAGAAACGATAGCATAAGACAATAATAGGCTTAACCAATCATCTTGAGCATGAGATCTTTAATAAACATTTTTTAAAATATTTGATTTATGATATTTGTTGTCAAAAATCTAATATCTCTAAAAATATGCAAAAACTTCACATTTTGGAAAATAGTCTTTCAAATAACTATCCCACTTTTAAATAACATGTTTTCACTATCAATATCCACAATTTTGTTTTGATCAAAACTAAAGATTGGGAAAATATTCTTTACCGTTCATTCACACATTTTGAAGTAAAAACCCAATCTATTTTATTCAAATAACTCTCACATCCAAGTGAAAACTTACTTTCAAACATTGTTGAATAATGCTAAAAACGTCTCTTTTAAAATCATGCATGGTGATCTCATATTTGTCATCTATATTTATATAAATGACACTTATAAGTGAACTAAATCAAATCAAGAGGACCATGGTTTGTTCATTAAGACTTTGTTTGTAACAAGTCTAGAAATACATGCTCTCATAACTACCCACTTATTGCACATTGATACACATTAGGATTAATCCTCATTGTTATGTAGTTATGAAATACTTGATGTTGCTTATTGTTTCCTAGCACTTATATTTTACTTGCTTGATGAGTATGTTTGCATGCTAGATGAAATTGCTTGTTTACTTAATCTCTTTGGTTAACATGCTTTGGCTACATAATTGCCTACATAATTAGTATATGCTTAATTGCCTCAAAGAGTTGGACTTGTTTGAAACCAAAAACACAACCTTTCTGCAATTCACTACCAAAAACCCTTTTCTGGCAATCTGGGAATCACCAGATGGGCGGCCCCCTTAAATCATAAGGCGGCCCCCTTAATTATTAAGGGGACCGGCCTCCAATTAAGGGGACCGGCCATCTGATGGTCGAAGGTGTTGTTTCCCTTTTCTATTTTTTTTTTTTTGCCCATGTCATCCTACACTTCCCAAAATTCACAAACCTATTTTATCCTAAACCTTCCATCAATGTTTATCCATCCTTGATCCCACCAATCCTACATTATAAACACTCTCATTCCTCTCAATCTCCACTCATCTCATCATTTCCTCTCCCATTAAACCAAAACCACCAAGAAACTTGTTTGGAGAAGAAAGCCTAACTTCCTTTAAAATTCCGTCAAATCAAATGACGTTGTCAAACATCCAACACCAAATTCCTCCTATGTTTTCAAACATTACTTACCTAACACCTCACTTTCCTTCTCACCAACATTACATATCAAAAACCTTTACTCACCCATATCCTTCTACATTACACTCAAACCTCATAATCTTTTCACAACTCAAGCGATGTTGTTCATAATCAACCAACACCTAAACCTCACTCTCACACAAATGATCCATTTAACAACAAATCATCCATTCGTGCTTCGCCTAATGCTCCTTCTTATGATGAGCATGCTCAATCCCAAAACAATAATCCCAACCTCATTACCAACACTTTACATGTTGCTCATCCAACAAAAACACCATCCACTCATGAAGGATCTCTTCCACCCATATCATGTTTTCATGATTACCCAAGCTCAAACATGTCTCCACCACCAAGAGTATCACCACCACATCCTACAACTTCACATGCCATTCCTATGTTGCATGTTCAAACCATCACCCCAAGACAACTATCATGCTCCACCACCATCACCTTCCTCCGAACACTTGAAGTTCGTTGAGGCGCTAAAAGAAGCCCATGAGCTTAGTGCTCTTTTAGCCTTACATCTTGCTCAACGCAATTTGGATCCACCTTCATCTAGATCACCCTCATCACCACACAACATAAATCAACTTGAGAAGCATGTCAACAATTGACCTTGTTGCATCTTTCTCCTAAAAACCATTGCATTCAATGAACACTTGGATTGAATATCTTCTCACTAGATCACATCCAATACCCTCACTTGAACAACATCCAAAACCTCAATCAACCTCTTCCGCTACAAACTCTCCACCACCAAACTATCCAACATTCATGACCCGAACATATACCTCCATTAATCTAACAACCTCCATTAATCCAACAACCTTATCCTAACTCAACCATCCTCATTCCAAACACTCCATCATCAACCATCTAAGCATACCATATGCTTATGATTTTCACTATCAAATACGAATCAACCAACCTTTTGTTACAAGCAAGTCCGATGGCTCTCTTTGGCAAATTAGGATCTTTTAACATAATCACTTTGAATTAATTGTTATGTATCCTTAATATTTGTTTACTATGCTTGTTATTTGTATATTGCATATTCTTCTATATATGCTTGTGCTTCTAATATTTTTCTTACGAGCATTCCATATCTCGATCCCTTGGTGCCATCGAACAAGGGGGAGCACACATCAAGGGGGAGCTTTTATCCCGTCTAACTTCATTTACGAAGCTAGTCGCCATAACCTTTTTGATTTTACAAAAAGGGAGAGAAGTGAATGTTAAACTCTAATACTTGTCTAAAAATTAATTTTTAGGTTTAAAGAGTTTAAGGTTTTGTAATCATCAAAAAGGGGGAGATTGTTGACATAAATTAATAATGTCTAAAAACATTGTTAACATATTAACAATGTCTCTATGTTTTGATAATTACAAAGCATAAACTCATTAATCTAAAACTTATGACGTAAACAAGTTTTTAGTGCTTAACATTTGTCTTTACATCCAAATCACTTAAGGTATGAATAAACAAAGTGTTTATTGCATTCTATGATCAAAGGAACAATTTTCTTAAACAATAGACTTTTTATAAAATGTCACAAAACATTTTATATCTTTTACAAAACATTTTTGGAATTAAAGGAATATGTTTAATTCATTATAAATATATGAATTCAAATTTCCAACTAAAAATGGCAAATGTAATCCAGAAAAACCTTCCCCACAAAAAGACAAATAAACCCAACGTTCTGGAGGGGCGGCCCCCTTAATTCCCTAGGCGGCCCCTAATTAAGGGGACCGACCACGCTCCAGAACAGTATTTTTTTTCTTATAAATACTGGTTCATCCCACAGAATTTTCTTACCTTTTGCACTCCTAAACTTTCTGTTCTAGATCCCCATTTCTATTCTCCAAATCCTTTGATCATAAATACACAATCCTTTGTTTCAAAGTGATTCTTACATCATCCTCTCAAGTGCAAGAGAAGAGTACTTCTATCCTCCAAGACAAGAAGTATTACAACTTGTTGTGACCTCCACATCCAAGTTGTTGGTGCATCATCAAGAATATTTACATATATCTTTGTGTAGTGTGTTGTGAATATTTGATTGTAGATAGTTGTGTTAGGAATATAGATAGTGTGATTGGCTAGTAGATTGTAGTGAAGATAATTGGTGTGTAGAAGATAGGTGTGAACTAGATTGTAGTAAAGATAGTTGGTGTGAAGTAATTGTGAAGATAGGTGTGTAGTAGATTGGTGTGAAGTAGTTGTGAAGATAGGTGTGTAGTAGATTGGTGTGAAGTAGTTGTGAAGAAGGTGTGATTTCGTTGTGACGAAGCTTTGGTGTGTAATTGATGTGTAAGGTTTTCTCCGCCATAAGGGAGCTTGTTGATATAGTGAAGAAAACTCTCGAGTAGGTGACTCGAGGAGTGGAGTAGGGCAAGGAAGGTGTCCTTGTAGCCGAACCACTATAAATCCTTTGTCTCGCGGTTAGATCTTTCCATATCTTACTTATTATCTTGCTTATATTGTTATTACTTTTGTAGACGTAGACATATATATTTATATATATATATATATATATATATATATATATATATATATATATATATATATATATATATATATATATATATATATATATATATATATATATAGTTGCTCATATAGTGCTAGTATTGATTTTACTTAAAGATCAAACGAAAGTTTTATTCACAAAACAAAGTTTTTACAATCAAACTAAAAAGGTTACATACATATAATTGATCATTTCGATCAAGTATAGTTTTCATACAAAATATAACTAAGGATTATAAAATACACAACTACGTACTTATCTCTCGTATATAGCTACAATTGTTTATATTATGCATGTGTTGATTTCACATACTTAGCATACATTATTATTATTGTTTATACTTAGATATACTTGTTCATATTGTTCAAGATTTGAGTTCACATAAGATTGAATCAAAGTTTTAAAAGCAAACAAGGTTTTAAAACTAAACTAAGTTTTCAAAATAAAATTAAAAAGACGTAAAACTATTCAACCCCCCATTCTATTTTTCCACAAGATGCATATTTGGATTATCATAACCTCAAGCAGGGTTCCTTAACTGTGGAAGAGTTGATTAGCGAGTTTGAACGCATGCGAATGCGCTGTGGCGTGGAGGAGGATGACGAACAGGTTATTGCAAGATTCTTGAGCGTCCTACGACGGGATATTGCCGACATAGTCATGTTACAACAATATTATTCCTTTACTGATGTGTGTAGGCTTGCTTTATGGGTCGAACAACAACACAATCAAAAAACCAAGCCAGCACCTAAGTTCCCGACGACTTCTCGGCCAAACACAACAGCCCCTCAGGTTAGCACGTTCACACCAGACCCACCTGTGGTTCCGTCTGGTCAGCCGGCGACGTCAAATGCTCTTTGATGTTTTAAATGCCAAGGTTTGGGCCACCTTAAACGGGATTGCCCAAACAAACAAATACTTGCTTTTGTAGACGAGCCTGCCCCAACTTATGACACAGAGCCCGAAGAGGAACCCTCTGAAATAGTTTATCCTGATAAAGGTGAACTTCTAGTCTCACGCCGGGTCCTTAACACTGTTCCCTCAAGTCCTGCTAACGATATAACTGTAAAGTGTGTATGGTCATTATTGATGGCGGCAGTTGCGAAAACATGGTAGCTGCGTCTATGGTTGAAAAGCTTGGTCTCCCAATTCAAGACCACCCCGATTCGTACGCACTCACATGGCTAAAAAAGGGGACCTTGGTTAAGGTTACCCATAAATGTTTGGTACAGTTTTCGATCGGTAATAAATACACGGATGAACTTTGGTGTGAGGTGATTCCTATGGACGCATGCCACATACTTTTGGGGCGTCCATGGTTGTACGACAGGCGTGTCAAGCATGAATCCTCAAGATGAACCACAACCGATGTTGTCAAAATATGAATTTGTGGGTCTCGCAAAACAGCCAACCACCACACATGTCCTCGCCTTAGTCATGGTTGAGGAAAACATTGAACCCTTGGATCTCCATGCCGCAATGCTGCTACTTCTTCATGAATTTGCTAATGTTTTCCCCAATAACATTCCCGCGGGGTTACCATTAGTGCGTGATATTCAACATTGCATCGATTTTGGTCCGTTTCGTGTCCTTGAGCGCATTAATGACAATGCGTATAAGATTGATTTACCGGGTCATTATGGTGTCTCGGCTACTTTTAATGTTGCTAATCTTATTCCTTATGTCGACGACACACCTGTTGCGGTTGACTCGGGGCCGAGGTCATTCTTTAGGGGGGGGGGGAGGATGATGCGGATCCAAACGTAATAGCCCAAGTGGAAGACGATATCGAGCCCGCAACTGAAAGTGGCTAGAACCGACCCAAGTTATTGAAGCCCATCCAGCCATGAAGGATAATAATTATGTTTATGATTTGTTTTGTTTCTTGGACCATAATTGTCGTGATTTTGTTTCCTTATTATTTTGTTCTAGTTTCTATTTATTCGTGTAAACTTATGGCTGGAAGGGATACGAAAGATAATTGAGTTTTATTAGATAAACGGTGTTTATCAATCTTTTTCTTCTCGGTTGGCCGAGATATTCTTCCGACGCCGATAACTTGGTTGGCCAAGTATTGTCGCCGCTAGGTTTAGCCTAGGACTTTCTTTATTTTGTGTTCGTGGATCCGCATCAATATGATTAGAGGCTGTTCAAGCTATGGCTTGAGGTTAATGTGACACTCAGTCACATTCCATTGTTCTTATCGGAACTTTTGGGTTATTAATATATTTTACCGGGAATCGTCCCTTTTACCAAAAAAAAAAAAAAAAAAAAAAAAAGCAATGAAGAACAACCACTACACATTAAGTTTTTGTGTAGCAGTATATCCAGTGTGCTTAACTTAAGATTAAAGCTAGGAGTAATAAAGATCTCTTCGTTCTTACTTTCTACCAATGTGGGAGAAGAGATATAACCATCAAATCAAGATAGAAACATGAATGCCGAGTAGATCAATAACTTGTTAAAAACATAAATAAAAAAACCAACATAGAAAGCTTAATTTCATTCTTACGAAAAGATTTTATCTTTCTATGTTGAGAGAATTGCAAAAATCGTCCCTAAAGTATGGCCAAATTGCACGTTTCGTCCCGGAAGTTTGAAAAGTGCAAGGATCGTCCTTGTGGGAAACTTTTGGGGCAAAAATCGTCCCTGGCCTACTTCAAATGACTAAAATACCCCTGCCAAACTTTAGGGACGATTTTTGCAATTCTCTCTTTTTCAGATTCTTACTCAAATGGTCCCTGTGCTTCGCTGGGCATTACAAATTTAGTCCTAACTTTTTTTTTTTAATTTATTTATTTAACTATAAATATTAGTATTATTATTTTTATACGATTTCGTCCGTTTTTGTCCGTTTTTCTTTCGTTTTTGTCCGTTTTTCTCATGTTTTTTTTCGTTTTCATACGTTTTTGTTCGTTTTTCTTACGTTTTTGTCCGTTCTTGTTACGTTTTTTTTTTTGTTTTCATACGTTTTTGTCCGTTTTTCCTACGTTTTTCCGCTTTCATAAGTTTTTGTTCGTTTTTCTTACGTTTTTGTCCGTTTTTCTCACGTTTTTTTCCGTTTTCATACGTTTTTGTTCATTTTTCTTACGTTTTTGTCCGTTCTTGTAACGTTTTTTTCTGCTTTCATACGTTTTTTTTTCATTTTTCTTACGTTTTTGTCCGTTTTTCTCACGTTTTTTTCGTTTTCATACGTTTTTGTCCGTTTTTCTTAAGTTTTTTCCGCTTTCATACGTTTTTGTCCGTTTTTCTCACATTTTTTTTGTTTTCATACGTTTTTGTCCGGTTTTCTTATGTTTTTTTCCGCTTTCATACGTTTTTGTTCGTTTTTCTTACGTTTTTGTCTGTTTTTCTCACGTTTTTTTCCGTTTTCATACATTTTTGTTCGTTTTTCTTACGTTTTTGTCCGTTCTTGTTACGTTTTTTTCCGCTTTCATATGTTTTTGTTCGTTTTTCTTACGTTTTTGTCCGTTTTTCTCACGTGTTTTTCGTTTTCATACGTTTTTGTCCGTTTTTCTCAAGTTTTTCGTTTTCAAACGTTTTTGTTCGTTTTTCTTACGTTTTTGTCCGTTCTTGTTACGTTTTTTTTGTTTTCATACGTTTTTGTCCGTTTTTCCTACGTTTTTTCCGCTTTCATACGTTTTTGTTCGTTTTTCTTACGTTTTTTTCCGTTTTCTCACGTTTTTTTCTTTTTCATACGTTTAAATATATCTTCTAAAAAATATTTTTATTTTCAAATATTTTTCTAAAAAATTTTTATTCGAAAAAAAAAATTATTCGTTTTTTTTGAAAAAATATTTTTCTAAAAACGTATGAAAACGAAAAAAACGTGAGAAAAACGGACAAAAACGTAAGAAAGCAGAAAAAACGTAAGAAAAACGGACAAAAATGTATGAAAACGGACAAAAACGTAAGAAAGCAGAAAAACGTAAGAAAAACGGACGAAAATGTATGAAAACGAAAAAGACGTGAGAAAAAGGGACAAAAACGTAAGAAAAACGAACAAAAACGTATGAAAGCGGAAAAAAACGTAACAAGAACGGACAAAAACGTAAGAAAAACGAACAAAAACGTATGAAAACGGAAAAAAACGTGAGAAAACAGACAAAAACGTAAGAAAAACGAACAAAAACATATGAAAGCGAAAAAAACGTAGGAAAAACGGACAAAAATGTATGAAAACAAAAAAAACGTAAGAAGAACGGACAAAAACGTAAGAAAAACAAACAAAAACGTATGAAAACAAAAAAAAAACGTGAGAAAACGGACAAAAACATAAGAAAAACGGACAAAAACGAAAGAAAAACGGACGAAATCGTATAAAAAAAATAATACTACTATTTATTGTTAAATAAATAAATTAAAAAAAAAAGTTAGGACTAAATTTGTAATGCCCAGCGAAGCACAGGGACCATTTGAGTAAGAATCTGAAAAAGAGAGAATTGCAAAAATCGTCCCTAAAGTTTGGCAGGGGTATTTTAGTCATTTGAAGTGGGCCAGGGACCATTTTTGTCCCAAAAGTTTCCCACAGGGACGATCCTTGCACTTTTCAAACTTCCGGGACGAAACGTGCAATTTGGCCAAACTTTAGGGACGATTTTTGCAATTCTCTCTTCTATGTTTAAGGTTAATCAGAATTCAGAAACATGAATCCCTCTTTTGGCAATTACGACACATGTTTGTATCCTTAACTTTCTATTGCGAGTGTTCAATGTTCCCGTCTCTTAACTTTTTACTGATTTATTCAAACATAGATATTTCTCCTAAATTTGTTAGTCGCTGATTGGTCGCTCCTAGCCCGTTTAACGCTTTCTTGTCTTAAACTATAAAATAAGTCCATTTGCGGATCCAATGTAGTATTTGTAGAAAACGATGAAGAAGCCGAACTCGTTGAAACATTTGGTTGACTATATTTATTATAATAAACATCAAATAAATCTTTAAAACGTTTGCTCTTGATACATTTGGTTTCCTAGCTCTGGAAACAGGGGAGTTTTTTACTAGGGTTCACGGGTTGTGCAAAGTAATTGTCATCCAAAAAGGGTTTGCGGAGCAGCTTGTTGCTCGTTTGCTTGCCATCTTATTGTAATTGATATCTATGAAATATTTTTTTTGCATTTGTTGCAAAAAAATGGTCTTCTTGAAGCAAATCTAAATCCGAAGTACTTTTTTCGATAAGTAATTCGACCCAGCTAACGTTAAAATATGGGTTTAATGAGGTGGCACAAGTAATTACTGGTGGAATTTATTCAAAATATTTTTATATTTGCAAACAAACCCCCCCCCCCCCCTCTATTTTAAATTTAATTGTATTTTTCCATTAGTTTGTTTAATGAATAAGCAGTGGGTATATTTTTATGTCACTTTGTTTAGAAATAAAAAACGTTTCAATATTTTTTGTTTGTGTTGTATTTATCTGTCGGTTTGTTGCAGAATAATAGGCATGGGGAAAAATTTTCTTACCAATTATGATAATTTTGGATGATGCAGTTATTAGATTTAGAAGAAAAGTCTTAAATAGGGTAGAAAATTAAAGTTGAAAAAATAAATAATTTTTGTCACATCGAAGAGTGCAAATAAGATTTTTTTTTTTTTTTTTTTTTTGAACTTAAACATTCATTAAAAGAAAAAAACTAACATCCATACATATTACTCCTCGAAAGAGAGGAAAGTTCAACGACATCCCAACTAAACTCTAAAGTGTTTGAAAATGCATAACGGGCAACCCAGTGAGCTACTTGATTACTATCTCGATTAAACCACGAAAAGGAAATATGCATATTTTTTGCCCATAAACGAATGTCATCCACTAGAGCAGCTAAATTTCATGGCGGAGGAGATTCTAAAGATGATAACGAGATAGCCACTTGGGAGTCAGATTCCACAATAGCATTAAACCACCCACGATTAAATGCTAAAGAGCAAGCAGAATGCACCGCGATGATCTCGGCATGGAGAGGAGATATGGCGTGGCAACGATTGCCAAGGACATAACGGAGGCAACCTGCAGAATCACGGACTACAACACCAAAAGCAGCATTAGGATCCTTGAATGCAACATCACAATTTAACTTCACCGAACAACCGTGGGGGGGGGGGGGGGGGGGGTATCCACCCGGGAGAAGTGAGTGAGTTGGATTCAAGATTAGGAGCTGCTGGGGTGGGCCTTAAAGTAGATTGAGAGGCAACAAACTTCTCAAATTCATTAAGTCGAGCATAAATTGAGGCCAAGGTGTTATGTGGGGATAAATGCACATTATCAAAAACAAAACTATTACAAGATCGCCATATAAACCAACAGGTTGTGGCAACAATCGATAGAACCCGAGAGACATCATGAGCAGAATAACGATCAATAAAACTTTGAATAAGACCAGATATGTTCATACCTGGTGGAGGAGGCCTCAAGCACAAAGGGGAGCCAAACCAAACAGGACGAGTCCACGCACATTCAAAAAGCAAGTGTTCAATTGATTCAACAGAAATATTACAGATTGGACATGTTGGAGAAGGAGAACAATGTCGTCTGAATAAATTCTCCTTTGTGGCAATTGAATTTGAAATGGCTTTCCATAAGAATAATTTGATTTTTGGTTGTACCGGGATATGCCAAATCACCTTCCAAAATTTTGAAGACATATTTGAGCTTGACTCACCTGTTGCAACTCGTTGATTCACCAATGTGAGAGCTCGCTTGTAACCAGACTTAACCGACCCTTCGAATCAAAGTGCCAAACAAGCTTGTCAGGAGAGTTAGTTTGTGAGATCAGAATTTTTGATATCATTTCAGCTTCCATAGGTGAAATATGTTGACGAAGCATTCTAAGATTCCATTTGCCCTCCTGAATAAAATCAATAACGTTGTTACAATTACGAAATGGTCCCAAAGGAGAACGGATGTAAAATCATCAGTAAAAGGAACCCACTTTTGTGTCCAGAATGAAATGTTTTGCCCGTTACCAACTTGCCATCTGACACCTTGTAATAACAAATCACGCCCGCGCAATAAACTACTCCAAAGCCAGGAGGGATGCGACCCTCTTTTAGCAACAAGAAAATTAGAGTTCGGGAAATAAATACCTTTAAGAATTCTTCCCCAAAAGGCATTAGGATTTATAAGAAGCCTCCATCCCTGTTTAGCAAGAAGAGCAATGTTGAAAGCTTCAAAATCCCGAAATCCAAGCCCGCCCTCTTGCTTAGGCTGTGAGAGTTTTTTCCAGTTTTTCCAATGTATGTGGCGCTCATGGGAGTCGCCACCCCAGAAAAATCTACGAACATAGACCATAAGCTTATTCAAAAGACTTACCGGAAGAAGAAAGCATTGCATTGCATAAGTTGGAATAGCTTGGATGACATACTTGATCAAAACTTCACGACCTGCCTGGGAAAGAACTTTTTGCTTCCAACCTTGTAATTTTTGGAGCACTTTGTCCAATAAGTAACCAAACAACTCAGTTTTCTGTTGGCCAAAAATCGAGGGAAGACCTAAATATTTAGCATTGGAATCCATCTGGTGAACCTGAAGAGCAGAACAAATATCATTACGTAGAGAAGATGGGGTGTTGGGTGAAAAGAAAGCAAATGATTTCCCGAAATTGACCGTCTGACCTGAAGCTCTACAATAAGAATTTAAAATGTTGACAAGAGCACGACATTTATCATTTGCAAAAGATATGTGAGAGATGAGAGGACAAGTGCGCGCCATTTTGATCCCTGATAAAGTGCCTAAAGTCATGGCTTTGGAAATCTGACGTGAAAGCACATCAGCAATAATAATAAACAAATAAGGAGAGACCGGATCACCTTGGCAAAGTCCCCGTTGTGGCTTTATAACCCTGACAGAATCTCCATTCACCATAAATTCTAACTCATAAGTCGTAAGGCAAGCACGTATCCAATTACACCAGACTTCACCAAACCCCATTTTCCGTAAAACAGCCAACAAGAAGTCCCATTCTACTCTATCAAATGCTTTATTGAGATCGACTTTCAAAGCCATAACATTATGCTTACCCCGTTTTTTGTTACGAATGTAGTGGAAAGCCTCATTCGCGACAACAATACAGTCCTGAATTTGACATCCAGGAATAAAGGCAGACTATTGTGGCGAGATGATTTTACTCATAAGCGGTTTCAAGTGATTTGCTAGAATGTTAGAAATGATCCTGTATATGAAGTTACAGAGGCTAATTGGTCGGAATTGCGCGAGTGTCTCTGGTGCAGAGGTCTTTGGAATAAGAACAACCAAATTTTTATTCAACTCTGGTAGCATATTTCCGGTCTCAAAGAAATAACGTACGGCTTTACAAACTGAAGACCCAAGAAGACTTCAGTACTTCTGATAAAACATACCAGGAAATCCATCCTCACCAGGAGCCTTTAAGCCCCCGAGTTGTTTGGTAGCCTTGGTAATTTCTGAATCAGAAACTGGAGATTGCAGCTGGATATTCATTGTCTCGGAGACAACAGAATCAAGAACATCGATCACATCATCAAAATCACGGGCCCCACTTGTCATGAAAATAGCTTGAAAATGATCTCGAACTAGGTTTTGAATTCCTTGATGGTCATATACCCATTCCCCTTGAGGGTTTTTAAGCCCTGAAATATTATTCTTTAGCCCATGTTGGATGGCATAAAGATGGAAAAATCGAGAATTATAGTCCCCATAGGTTAGCCAATTGACTCAAGATCGTTGATGCCAAAACATTTATTCACGCAACCAAGTAGTTTCGAGCTCTTGAAGCAACATTCTCTGTCTATGAAAGTTTCCAGCCGTATGTGGAAGCCTCTGAATCATCTCAATTTCCATTGTGAGATCGTCGATTTTCCTCCTGTTATTGCCAAAAGTAACTTTGCTCCATTGCTTAAGATTGGAAGCACAATGTGATAAATTATGCTTGATGATTGAGCCGTTGGATGATGGGAATGGGTAACAATAGATGTGAGGTTTTGAGGGGACCTGTGCAAATAAGATGAAGTGGTTCGAATAACACCACTTTAGTAAAAAAATATTTTTTTGGATCATTTAACTAAAAATAAAAAATGGCAAGGTTGAAAATGAGGGCTCGAACTTTTGTGATCAAGCAGGTTAATAAATGGCTGCTTGCCATCATGACAACTCTACCACTTAGTACTAAAATGCCTTTCATTTATTATCATGTTCATTCACCTACTACCCAATTCATTTGCCAGTTCACACAATTATCTATATTCTTCGTTGAGCTTAGAATCTCGTCACATATATGGAAATATGGAATCATGATGTTAAGGATGTATATATATATATATATATATATATATATATATATATATATATATATATATATATATATATATATATATATATATATATATATATATATACACGTGTGAGAAAATATATAAAATAATGTTCTGTGACGTATGGTCCGGACTGGGTCAGGATTGGGCCAGGCCCAGCAGATAGCGGCCCACTCTACGCCTAAACTCTAATTCCATGTCTTATAAATATAGGGCTGGGATTCCATTCACAATACAACATAACAGGTTACCCTAAACCTAACTCTTCGATGCTATATCGCACCAATACTAACTTGACCGTCGGAGGTGGATCCCGGGGCTACGGCCTCGGGTCCACTCCTAACGGGTTCTCTTTGTTGAACAGGTCTACTCAGGGCTCGAGAAGACGACGAACGGCCCAAGGAGAGTCGTCAAATCCAGTCCGCGCCAGATTATGCATCAACAAGTGGCGCCATCCGTGGGACACGAATAAAACGCTCGTCCTACGCATACGGTACACATCACACGACACATTAACCTAAGACCAATTATATCATACGCACTGTTTGTTTTGGTTTTGACTTGGTCAAACGTGTCAAGCTAACATCAAGTATATTCATTCTTGGTTGTTGTTTTGTTGTATGTAGTATACACATATAATAAAGAATTCATTCTTTGTTTACTTTAATCTTGTTCCTTCTCTAAACCAATCAAACGCATCCCTCTTTGGGATTTGATTTGGAGATATACGGAAAAGATATCCCGATATTTTTGTACATATCTTTTAAATTGGTAATAAGATATATTATCTTTTAAATATTAAGAAGATTTTATCTTAATCTTTTAACTTGGTAAACACGATTTTACCTATAACCGCACTAAGTCCGCACGATCGGACCTACTTTATCTTTTAGCCGCGAACAACGCAGTCACGATAAATCTACCCGCGTTAGGCCATGCGTCTGGACATCTTCGCAGATTGGCGCCATGAGTGCACTTTCACGTACAGGCACCACGATGCTAGTCAATCGCCATGAGCGCACTGGACAAAAGCCGTGGTCATCTGCGATCATCCACAAACGTTAGAGTCGTCACGATACATCCATCTGCGTCTGTACGCGCGATTGATACTATTAGTCGCGGTCACGGTGTGTCCATCCGCGCCATTGTTTTTATTATAATAAAAAAGAAAAAGATCAATAAATCACCATGAGCGTACTGCGTTTGCAGATTCGCTACGTGTTACTTCTCTTATATAGTTTGTAAAACCTCACGATAGGTGTAATTCACACTACTACTTCTCTTATGTATTAATTATATATGCTATGTGCTATATATTGCTTCACGCTAATCTTTTACTTCATTATGTTTTATATGTTGCGATTCGCGGCATATACTTTTAATATTTGCATTAAGTGTTTTTCAGGATTTGAATAACTAAGTTTAATGCTCCTACACGAGTAGCACCATCAAACTTGGGGGGCTACCAGAGTATATAGTACCATTGTTTCCGTACGCGTCACGCAGGTATATTTGGAAGCAGATCATACGTAAGAGGTATTGCAAGCCCAGTACAAAGACGGATTTAAATATTCGCACCATCTTGCCGCAAGGGAGACATCCTTTGTCGGTTGTAAAGACGAATGTAATGTTCGCGCACAGCGCGCACCTTTGTCGCGTACAGCGTGCAGCCTTGTCGCGCACAGCGCGCACTTCTGCCACAGAATTACGTCTTCTGTCGCACCATGCTGCATCGCTACTAGTACAAAAGGTACGCCCTTACCCAGGATGCAACATATGAGATCCATCTTCACAATTGTGAGACAATCACAATCGCAATCCCCGTGCGCACTGTCGCATGTGGACTGCGCAGTATGGTCCGTCCCATGTGCGTACAAGTTGCGCACACATGGGCCGTGCCGTCATGGTTAGGCCTACGCGGCAATGAACAGAACTTAAGTTTAGCATAACATAGCCTCGCACTATGTCATACTAAACTTGGGGGGCTTGTGGACGTATGGTCCGGACTGGGCCAGGAATGGGCCAGGCCCGGCAGATAGCGTCCCACTCTACGCCTAAACCCTAATTCCATGTCTTATAAATATAGGGCTGGGATTCCATTCACAATACAACATAACAGGTTACCCTAAACCTAACTCTTCGATGCTATATCGCACCAATACTAACTTGACCGTCGGAGGTGGATCCCGGGGCTACTGCCTCGGGTCCACTCCTAACGGGTTCTCTTTGTTGAACAGGTCTACTCATGGCTCGAGAAGACGACGAACGGCCCAGGGAGAGTCGTCAAATCCAGTCCGCGCCAGATTATGCATCAACATGTACCTAGCTAAACATTTGGGTTTTGTGTAAAGGAGAAAAACAATCTAATACCAATTCACATACGCGTACTCATTTTGCACGACAAAAACACCACCTTAATGTTACCATGTCTAAACTATCTAATAAACCAAATGTACTAGGATATGTTTTGGTCATGTTAAGCTTTGTAACTATCAGTTCTCAAGGTTTGTTTACAATGACGGGGACTCGTATAAAGTAAAGGCTAGTGTTGACCACACCCTCCCCTAGTTTTTAGCCTCACCCCCCCCCCCCCCCCCCTTTTTTTTTTTATTTTTTTTTATTTTTATAAGTTTGTTTATATCAAAAAGCTATAAACCTGAAAGTGCGGAACAAAAAATGTAAAGTTTAATATGTCAAACGCTTAAAACTGTCAGAAATACGGAACAGAAACTGACAAAAAGCGGGGTTATACTGGAAAAAAAAAATAGGGGACAAGGAGGAGACAAGGGGCCTGCCACCCTTGTCCCCCCGTATGGTTAATATATCCCAAAGTAAATTAGTCTTGTACCTCCTCATCCTATTCCGGGTGTATGCGTGGCACAATGTATTCATATAGTTGTTCAGAAAATCATATTCAAAAGAAGGGATAATTTCATATATCCCCCTCTTTTCAACATTAATTTCAAATATACCCAAAATACAACAATTGAATGCATTGTGTACAATGCTTTTGAAGCATCATTTGGGTAAATATGAAATTTTCATGATTTTGTTAGGTAGATATGAAAATGCCCCTCAAAAGAAAATGTGGCAAGAGACAGGTGTTGTGATAGTAGGAGCAGGACCTGCCGGGATTGCAACATCGGCATGTCTCAATCTTTATATTCCAAATGTTGGATGTCGTTCTTGAGAGGGAAAAATGCTATGCATCCTTATGGCAAAAAAAAAAAAAAAAAAAAAAAAAAAAAAAGGCATATGTTCGTTTAAAATTATCCTTATAAACGAATGTGTGCTACACTAGTTAATTATATTTGTCATTTAAATACACGTTATAAATAAGTAGTTTTGTATTACAAAAGTACCACAGCGTTAAAATTTTACTCCAAGCAACATACGTATCAGGGCTGTCCCATTGATTTAGGTAGCCCGGTACGAAATCACGAATGAGCCCCCCATAAATCACGAAAATTTAACTATTATGAACAATAAAAAGTCCTATGATATTACGCAAAGATATTAAAAATTCAACTTTGATAATATTTAACAAATACACTAAAAATTCAAAACATTATATACTTAGATATGTACTAGCTATAAGTCCCGTGCACGCACGGGGTTTACACATGAATCAAATTTATTTTAAAATTTTAGTTTAGTATATCGACATATAAGAATTTACCCGTGAAAATTGTTATATAAGTATAAGTAATACCTTGTCCAGGATTTTTTATTTGTATTAATATTTATTATAATAATATTTTGTAAAAAAATTTGTTGGTTAAAGATTTAACTTAGTTTAACTGACATAGATGTTGAGGTTGAGATTGATGTTGTTGTTTAACTTTAATTATTCATATCGTGTTGTACAAAATGTGTGAGTTTAGTAGCACATAATCATCACAAATAGGAGATATAATAGTATTGATTGGTGCTAAACCGTCAGATATTATTGACCAAGGTCAAATAAGTCAAAAACAGCTTAGGCCAATTCTCCGTGGATAGTATAGTGTTTTCCCGGGTCGTTATGTCTCAGCGAGATTGCAATGGTGCTATGAAAACGTTTTTAGGAATGAGTGGTGATCAGTACTAAACAGTCAGATAATATTAACCAAGTTTAAATGGTTAACAAGTCAAAAACAGCTTAGACTAATGCTCCGTGGAGTACAAGGTATCCGCGGGTCGTTAATCCCAACGAGGTATGAAATCTGTAATAAAACAGAATTTGGGAACGGGTGATTATGAGCAGGAATAGGTGAGAATGGCTTATGTTACTAATTTTATACAATGAAACAGTTAAACAATATACTTAAACAGCTATATGAACTAAAAATGATTACAAATTAGAAACTTGCGTCTACGTACAGGGAAAAAGGTAAGTTTTAATAAAAATTAAACTACAGGGGGTCAAAATGAAAATTCTACAAACTAAAACTTAAAAGAAAATTTAAAATGAAAAGAAAATTATTTTTTAGATTATTTTATTATTTATTAATTATTTAATTAAAAACTTGTTAACTATTTAATTAAAACTATTTTAATTTAAACTAGAAATAATAAAAACTACAAATTAAACTAAAAACTTGCAAAAATATGTTCTAAAACTTAAATGAACTTGAAGAAAGTATAAAAAATTAAAAATAAATATTTTTGTCTTTTTATATGTTTTTTATTAATTAATTACTAATTATTTTAATTAAACTAAATAAAATATTTTAAATTACTAAAAATACTAAAATGACTTACAAAATTATGAAAAAATTTAAAAAACTAATTAACCATCACAGGAATCCTAAAAAATTATAAAATTATTCTAACAATTATATTTAGGCTAATTTACTAATTAATTACTTATTTATTATTTAAAATCTAATTAACTAAATTTAATTAAGGAAAATAGGAAATGAATAGTAACAATCAGGAAATTATTTTCTAAAAATACCTAATGGTTTATAAGACTTTTAAAAAATATAAAAAGATATTACTATTAAATAAAAATTATTAAAACTATTTAATTAACTAATATTACCTAATTACTAATTAAACTATTATTAATTAAAATAAATATTATGCGAACAGTAAAAATTATGAAAAAAATACAGAAGGTATATTTAGTGATGAAAAGCCTAGGAAAATTAAGCTTGGTCCAACAGCTTATTCAAATAAGCAGTAATAAACAAAACAACTTATTTAAGCTTATTATACAAAAAGTACCTTAAGTATATTATTTATGCAAAGTCCAATGGAACTGGTGCCCCAGAGCTTGTGGAAGGGGTGTGTGATATAAAGCATGATACTATCCAAGAGGTCCCAAGTTCGACTCCACACACACCCAATTTTTTTGAAACTATTTATTTTTTTGATTTTCTTTTTGCAAAACTGCTTAATAAGTAAAAATAAGTAACTTTAAAAAACACAACTTTTTTATTTTACACAAATAAGCTCTGTAAGAGCTTATTAGCTCAGCAGATGGCTTATTAAGCCAAATTTGAGCTTTTAACAAGCTAAAAGCTATAAACAAGCTACCACAGGAAAACTAATTATGAAATAAGATTAAACTAAGTTTATTTAACTCTAAATAAGCAGAAATAAACAAGGTAGTCTACTAAAATAAGCTAAAAAGCTAATAAGTCATCCTGAGTATCTGCTACAAACAAACAGGCCGAAAGGGCACACTTGAAGACCCTGTGGGGCCCACAGGAGTTAACTAGGGTCTGAATTGAAACCAGCTCCAATAAGCTGAGCAATAGGGCTTTTCAAAAAGTCCAAGCTTGGCATATGGGGTCCACTGGAGAGCTTGTGAGAAGCTTATGAAAAAGCTAGAATATACTGAGTGATCAGTGTACTCAGCAAAAAGGGACAAGTTAAAAGCTGTGAGCAGCCCTAATGAACAAGCTTAAAATTGAGATATGAGCTAAAAACTAAAGAGATGGACACTTAAGCTTCCTAAAAAGCTAGAGTGTTCAAGCTTTTGTCTACACAATAGCTTTTGATGAGCTTGTGAAAAGGGCTCACCTACACTGATTGCTCAGTGTAGGGAGTTGTTTTGAACAAGTTTTGATTCATGATAAGCAGTCACAATAAGCTGATAATATGACAATAAGCACATAAAAAGTTAACTAGCCAGAAGGACTTTTTTATAGAAGTTAAAAGCACAAGCTAACACTTACTAACCAAGCTTGTGCAAGCTTATGAAATTGAGGCTCAAAGCTGTGCACAGGACACCATTTTGAAAAACATCTAACAAAAAGCTATAAATTAAGCAACTAAACTAAGTTATTAAAAATTATTAAAAATACCTTAATGAAGATAAGCAGCAAAAGTTTAATATCCTACAAGCTTAAAGTCTAAAACCTAGTAATAAGATCACTATTAAATCAACTTTTAATTCAAAAATATGTTTATATGAAATTTTGACTTTTTTATATATTTGAACCAAGATTGACTTTTGTCAGATTCAAATGACTACTTATGACTGATTATGATATACTAAGTTAAAATGAGATGAAATTAAGTTACATAAACTACTTATGCACTGATTAACCAAGAACTTGAACTATGAAATCTAACACTTAACAGATTATGAAAGATCAAGTGCTATTTTGACTTTTGATATAACTATGACCAAATTGATGACCCCTCTGACTTTATATTACCCTAAGTAACTAATTTGAACCAAGTAGTACACTAACAAACAACTAGGCCACAGCAAAACAACATGATCCAAACACTCCTTTATGGACTGTCTATGATGATTTTCAAAGTAAAACACAGATTTAACCCTTAACACTGATCCTAATCTTTATATTAACATATAATAAGTCCTAATTAGCAGAAAACAACAACAATAACAGCTTGCAATTAAGAAATTACCCAAAGACCTATTTGACTATGAAATTGAAAATTTAAGTAACTAGAAATATCAAATAACAAGATATTGATTTTAATCAATATTACCACTAACCAATACCAAATAAGCTTAAAGGAACAAAAGCCTCTATTACCAAGGGCAATCCACAATGAACCCTGCTCCAGCCTTGTTCTTCATTGAACACTTGTTTTTTTTTTTTTTTTTTTTTTTTTTTTTTTTTTTTTTTTTTCTGATTTTTTTTCTCTTTTTCAAGTAATATTGATTTTAACTATTCTAATACCTTAACTTAGTTGATATAAGATCTTATATGAGATTATAAATCTTCTTGCAACAGTTTATAACAACTATTTAAGTAAACATGAAAATTTGAAACTTTAGAACTGCATAAACTATAAATAAACTTGAAACTGAGATTAAAGCTTGAAAATAGTTTTAATACAACTCTAAAACACTGATACAATGCTTGGAAGATTGAAATTACACTGAAATAATAAACTTAAAACTAGACGACATACATTAATTGAAACTAAAAAACTATATCTAATTCTCTGCTTCTCTTCTCTTTTAAAGACTTCCCACATGATCCAGGTGTCTTGCTGAGCATATCCCACCACTTTGTAGCATTGAAACGTGTCCAATTGATCATGACTGTTTAAACCCACATTTGGCGCCAAAAGTGGTTTAGGTGGCCTGGGGTAATTTCAGTGCAATTAATGCACTTTGGAAGGACCTGTGAGTACTAGGGAACATTTTGGGATGTAGGGGTGAGTTGTTGGTGATGGATGTGATGGTTGCAGGGTGTAGGGGACAAGGTGGGTTGTAGGGGTGCTATGTGGCCTCTCCTGAGGTAAACCCAAGGGCGGGTTTTGGTTTTGGTGATGACAGGGAGGCAGTGAGGTGGATTGGTGATAGAAGGTGGAGGTGGAATGGATGAGTAGTAGCAGGGGTGGGAGGTTGAAGAAGGTGGAGGTGGAGGTCAACGCGGGTCAAAGAAATACCCCGTTTTATTTATTAAAAGGGTGAAGTGGGCTTTTGAGGGTTTGGGCCTGGAAAAAGGGTAATGGACCAGGTTAATATTTTGGATTGGATTTGGAATTGTTTTTATTTTAGGATCCGTTTGGTTTTGTAAGGTAATAAGCCCAAGGACCTTTTTTGTAAATTCTGAATTTCCAAGGACCAAACTTGTACCTGTTCCAAAGTTTATCACAAAGGACCTTTCTTGCCATTTAAAAATATTATAAGGACCTTTTTAATATTTTTCCAAATTTAAAAGTAACCGGGGACCAATTTTGCCATTTTCCAAATTGCAGGGACTTGTTTTGTAATTTCTTTGAATTTATCATTTAGGGGTCAAATTTATCAAGTTGTGAATTACCAAGGACCCTTTGATGATAAAATTCCATTTTTGAACACTGAGGGGTATTTTCTGTCAATATTGAAACTGCAGGGACCTGTTTTGCCAATTTTGATATTTTGAACTTTCAAGGGTAAAATTTGTTATATCATGATTCCTGAGGACTGTTATTGACTTTTCTTTAAAATAAATCATCCAGGGACCATTTCTGACATTTCTTGAAAGTTCAGGGACTGATTTTGACAATTTGGTAAACTTTGGCCGTTTTTCCCTGTTTTCAGTTCTTTTATGTTTGAAACATATGAAAACACCTTCTAAGGATATTTGTAGAATTTTGTGGTGTTTCTAAGTGTTTTTACATGTTTTTGTTGTTCAGATTTGACAGAAATGATGAGTTTTTATGAACTCATCAATCCCCTACACTTAACTATTGCTAGTCCCTAGCAATCTGGCATCCACTAAAAACGCATTTTTGAAAATTTAATGGATTTTTGATATCTCTTTACCAGACAGCCATTACTTCTGGAGTAGCCAGGTGTGAAAACTGTGGTACACCTGTTAACCGTGTGATTTTGAGCAAACCACCAGTTGTCAACGGATTTGTTTTGTCTTTACCAAAAGCCGTTTGCTTCTGGACTAGCCAACTCTTGATGGAATAGTCAACATCTTGGTGAGCTGATTACCAATTATGGTTTTTCACTGCCTTTACCACAAGCCATAATCTTGCGGGCTAGCCAACTCATTCGCTTTATGGGATATGCGGAGTTGAGGAACCATACAATTTTTGGCAAATTGCAAGCCATAAACGGTTTTGAGTTATCTTTACCAAGAGCCGTTTGCTCCTGGATTAGCCAGTCCTTATGTGGATTAGACATGGCGGACTAATAACCATTTGTTGCGTTAATGCCAAGTACTTCATTAAGTGAAAATTTTGAATTTTTTTTTTAAATTTTTGGCAAAAACGGGGGTACTAGATGTATAATGTGATTAAATTCGCTAGAATTTCCCCCCTACACTTAGAAATGAATATTGTCCTCAATATTCAAAGTCCCGGCTATTATGCCGACTCTTTGAACGTAAAAAGGTAATATCAGAAGCTAAATGTAGGAACAACTTTTATTTTATTTTTGAATTTTTTTTTCATTTTTATTTTATGTACTTTATTTACAGTAGGGCAACTCCCCTACACTTGGGTGGTAGAACAGAGAAAGAGGTCAGAAACATGGGTGAGAACCCATGTGATGCTAATGTTTTTATTTATCGAGTCACTAGCTTGACTCGACCCCGTATTAATTAGTCCGTGGGGAAAGTTTGGAGATCTGGGGCAACCACTTGTGGTATGTCCCCTCCAAAGTAGTGTTTCAAACGATGGCCATTTACTGTAAAATTGGGACCGTCGGGTTGCAATAACTCAATAGTTCCGTATGGGTATACTTTTGCTACAGTAAATGGTCCAGACCAACGGGTTTTTAGCTTGCCCGAGAAAATTTTCAATCTTGAATTGAAAAGAAGAACTCTGTCACCAACGTTGAAAACGCGGTTCTTTATTTTAGAGTCATGTATCTTCTTAGTCTTTTCTTTATAGATTAAAGAATTCTTGTAAGCTTGATCACGTAGTTCATTTAGCTCATTTAGCTGAACCTTGCGGTGATCACCCACTGTCTGAATGTCAAAGTTTGCATGTTTCAAAGCCCAATAGGCTTTGTGCTCTAATTCGATCGGAAGATGACATGTCTTTCCGTACACCAACTTATATGGAGTACACCCAATGGGTGTTTTATAAGCTGTACGAAAAGCCCAGAGTGCGTCGTCCAATTTGTCCGACCAAGAGGCACGGTTTTCACCAACCGTCCTCTCCAGAATTCTCTTAATGCCCCTATTTGAGACCTCCACCTGCCCACTAGTTTGCGGGTGATATGCAGTAGAAAGACGGTGAGTTACACCGTATTTCAGCATCACTCTTGCAAATTGATCATTGCAAAAGTGTGTACCACGATCACTGATAATGGCACGAGGAGTCCCGAATCGAGCAAAGAGAGACTTCAGAAATTTTACAACAACTCGGGCGTCATTAGTGGGTAAAGCTTTCGCCTCAACCCATTTAGACAGATTGTCTACAGCCACGAGTATATACTTGTTCCCTCGTGAAGACGGGAACGGACCCATGAAGTCAATGCCCCAGATATCAAATATTTCACAGACTTGGATGATGTTTTGAGGCATTTCATCCTTCTTAGAAACATTCCCGTGATGTTGACAAGCATCACAAGTTTTGACAAGTTCTTGGGCATCTTTATAGATGGTGGGCCAATAGAAGCCGGAATCAAACACCTTTTTGGCGGTGTAGTTTGAGCTGTGATGTCCCCCAGTGGGTCCATCATGACAGGCTTTGAGGATTTCCATGGCTTCAGTACCATGGACACACCGTCGGATGACTTGATCCGCACATATCTTAAAGAGGTAGGGGTCGTCCCAGAAATAGTGTTTTACGTCTTTGAAGAATTTTTTCTTCTGTTGGGACGACATCCCTTTCACTACAAAATTACCCGCATGGTAATTTGCAAAATCGGCAAACCATGGGGTAGAGGTATCATCCCGACTAGAGATTAAATTTAGAGTCTCCATAGGAAAGGTTTCATTAATTTCCTTTCTCTCGAGATCATCCTGATGAGGATTCTCTAGACGGGATAAGTGATCAGCCGCAAGGTTTTCTGCTCCTTTCTTATCACATATGATAATGTCAAATTCTTGAAGGAGTAGAACCCAACGGAGCAATCTTGGCTTAGCATCCTGTTTAGCAAACAGGTATTTCAAAGCTGAGTGGCGCGTATACACCACGCATTTTGTTAGGATCAAGTAAGACCTAAATTTCTCAAAGGCGTATACCACAGCTAATAGTTCTTTTTCTGTGGTGGTATAGCGTGTTTGAGCTTCTGTCATGGTCTTACTAGCGTAGTGTATCGGCTGAAAGTGTTTACTTAAACGTTGCCCCAAGACTGCACCAATTGCAAAGTCACTTGCATCACACATTAATTCGAATGGCAAGTCCCAGTCGGGGGCAACAAGAATGGGTGCTTCAGTAAGCTTTTGTTTCAAGATTTGAAATGCTTCTAAGCACTCAGGTGAGAATATGAAAGGAGTATCCTTCTCTAAGAGATGGGTCATAGGCCTGGAGATTTTTGAAAAATCTTGTATAAATCTACGGTAAAATCCAGCATGACCCAGGAAACTTCTAACACCTTTGACGGTAGTGGGAGGAGGTAGTTTAGCAATTACATCAACTTTTGCTCTATCTACCTCTATCCCATTCTTAGAAATCTTATGGCCGAGGACAATGCCCTCTTTGACCATAAAATGGCTTTTCTCCCAATTCAGACACAAGTTTGTGTCTTCACAGCGTTTAAGCATGATTTCCAAATTAGCGAGACAAGCTTGGAAAGAATCCCCGATGACTGAGAAGTCATCCATAAATACCTCCATAGTTTTCCCGATAGTATCGGAAAATATAGCCATCATGCACCTTTGGAACGTGCCAGGAGCGTTGCATAAGCCAAATGGCATATGACGGTAGGCAAATGTTCCATATGGGCATGTGAAGGTAGTTTTTTCTTGATCCTGTGGATCAATGGGGATCTGAAAATATCCCGAGAAACCATCCAGGAAACAATAGTACTCATTTCCTGCCAACCTCTCAAGCATCTGGTCCATAAAGGGTAGAGGAAAGTGGCCTTTTCGGGTGGCATCGTTTAGTTTTCTATAGTCGTTGCATACACGCCACCCAGTAACCAAACGAGTTGGAATCAACTCGTTTTCCTCATTGGTGACAACAGTTATGCCACCCTTCTTTGGGACACAGTGGATGGGACTAACCCAAGGACTATCAGAGATCGGGTATATTAATCCAGCATCAAGAAGTTTGAGAACTTCTTGTTTGATAACATCATGTATTTTAGGATTAACTCGTCTCTGGTGTTGAACTGCAGGCTTAAAGTCATCTTCCATAAGAATTTTGTGAGTACAAAATTCAGGGTTAATACCCTTTATATCAGATAATTTCCAAGCAATTGATTGCTTGTGTGACTTTAAGACCTTTATGAGAGCAGCTCTCTCCTCATCACTTAAATCTTTTGCTATAATGACGGGTAACTTGTTGTTACCTTCCAAAAAAGCGTATTCGAGATGAGGAGGTAAGTCTTTGAGCTCAACTTCAGGAAATTCATCAGTTTTCTCAACATATTTGATTTCCTCTTTATGAAATGTTAGTGGTAGAATAGGAGGGTGGGAGGGATCTTTGTTTAACAATTGCTCAAGGAGCATGATATCCCCCTCCGGGTCAATCTCTTGATGATCAATTCCAGATGGAATTGAATCACTTCTAAGAAAGGCCTCTATTTCCTCAAGGATGAAGTCACTTCCCTCAAACGGAGTGAGGGAAGGATTAGAATTATGAATTATAGGAGTAGAAGATGGAGTGGGATTGCCAGTCAGGTAATCATCAGAATAACCAAGAACTTCTTGAGCGTACTCCTCATAAGCAATATCAATGACATCTATTCGGTTAACCGATTCAGAGTCATAATTTGAGGAGTACCTCGAAGTTTGATCAAGGTTAAATGTGATTGCTTCTGTACCCACACGTAATGTGATCTCATGTTCAAAGACATCTTTGAGAGCACGACCCGTTTTAAGGAATCCTCTTCCAACAATTAGAGGAACCCTTTGATCTGCATCAAAGTCAACAACGACAAAGTCGGCTGGAAAATGAAACTTCCCCACTTTCACAAATACGTCCTCAGCAATGCCAAGAGGACGTGATATTGATCGGTCTGCAAGCTCTAAAGTCATGCAAGTAGGTGTAAGTCCTGGAAGAGATAGTTTCTTCCATACTGAATGTGGCATTAGGTTGATGCTGACACCAAGATCGGCCAAGGCATGGCAATCAACCATTCCTGGAAATACACAAGGTATTAGAAATTTTCCAGGATCTCCGAGCTTTTCAGGAAGCTTTTTTAATAGAACTACAGAGCAGTTCTCATTTAACGGAGTTTTAGCCATTTCAAACAGCTTTTCCTTATTACTCAACAAATGTTTAAGCGTTGATGCAAACTTGGGCATCAAAATGATAGCATCCGCGAAGCTTATGTCAAAATGTAATTCTTGAAATATTTGATAGAATTTGTCCATTTGATGACTAGCTTTCTCGCGAAGCTTTTGATCACTTAATCGTGATGGGAATGGAATTGCAGATTTAGGGGTGGTTTTTGGATTTTCTACGGGAACTGGTGGAGTTTCAGGTACTACTTTGTTTTTAGTAGCTGGAACCTGAATAACTGGAGGAGGGACGTCGTCGGTACTTCCTTTATCAATAGGAGGTATCGTGTCCGTTGTAACCTCAGCTTCTTTTTCCAATACCTCAGGAGAAGAGAAAGAGGTAGATGGAATTTTGGGTCCTTTATATGAAGCTCCACTCCTGGTTGTGATCGCTTTTGCATCGCCCCTCGGATTCGCGATCGTGGTGCTAGGTAATTTACCTGAGCCCGAGGGTCTTTCATTTAAAGATTTCTTAATGTCAGAAATCTGGCTGATCAACAACCGGTTTGTTTCTTCATGGGTTTTCATGAATTGTTTTAACAATTCATCAGAGGGAGTAGGGTTTGGAACAACAGCTTGTGTTTGGATAGGAGGGGTTTGCCCTCGGTTGTTCTGGTTAAACCCTTGGTTTTGAAATTGCCCCTGATTTGGGTTTCCATGAAAGTAGCCAGGGTTAAAGTTACCCTGTCCCTGATTTCTATTCCCTTGATTTTGAAAATTTTGGGAATAACCTTGATTAAAGTTACCTTGGTTAGTAAAACCTTGGTTACTTCTGTTCTAATTTTGGGGACGGTTTTGTATGTTCTGGTTAAAACCAGGTGGTACAGGGTAAGTGTTCGGACGCCATGGTGGTTCAGCAGGAGGACGATATTGATTAGCTCCTGGATTGGAACTACCGGCAATCGCATTTGTTTCAAACGTGTTACTATCGGCGGCAGTACAGTTATAGTATGCATGAGGACCACCGCAAGTAACACAGACATCCACTTTCTTCACTTCAGCATGTGAAGGATTCTGTGGGAAGGAGACTTTCTTTTGGTTAGAGTGAACCAAAGCTTGTATAGCATCCGTGAGTTTATCAATCTTAGCATCGGTGCTAGATTGATTCACGGTAGATGAAGAAGGATCGACCTGTTTGTTTCATGTGGTACGAACCTTGGATTTGTTTTATATTATAGCTAAAGCTTCTTTGACAGTTCGACTCAAAAAATTACCTCCAGCTGAGGCATTGAGGGAGTCTTGATCTGCTTGGCTCACTCCGTTATAAAACGTGTCGAGTTGCATTAACTCAGAAAATCCGTGGTGAGGACATTTGCGAAGCAACTCTTTGAATCTATCCCATGCTTCACTGAACGTTTCACCAGGTCTTTGTGAAAACTTGGTGATTTCATTTCTAAGATAGGCAGTTTTGGATAGGGGATAGAATTCATTCACAAATTTCTTAACTAAATCTTCCCATGTATCTATGGAACGAGGGGGTTGTTTTTCTAGCCAGACTCTGGCTGCCCCCTCAAGAGAAAATGGAAAAAGAAGTAGTTTAATAGCCTCTGGCGGGACATTCTTATATTTGATGGTAGATGTAATCTTGTTAAACCATCGTATATGCGAATGAGGATCGTCCCTTTCAAAACCATAGAACTGATTAGAAGTTACCAGATTAAGTAATCCAGTTTTTAATTCGAAATTGTCAGATACTATGGCGGGTACAATAATAGCATCTCCATAACCCTCGGTGGGTGCCTGGAGAAGCTCGGACATTGGGCGGTCTTCTGCCATAATGACTGAAGATTCAGGTTCAGTCTGAATTTCAGGCTCAATTTTCGGGGCAGAATGTTTTTGGGTACGTCTTCGAGGAATTGTGACAAGCTCGCGGTGAGGACTTGTAGACCTAGAAGAACGAGTGCGCATGCACTGGAATAAAGAAAAAGAAAATCTTTTTGGTTTTTATATAAATATGAACAGAGATGGTAAATTTACAATGAGTGTATATTCAGAACCACGTATGCTTCCAAATTCGTAGTACGCAGCACACCTCCCCGGCAGCGGCGCCAAAATTTGATCAGTACTAAATAGTCAGATAATATTAACCAAGTTTAAATGGTTAACAAGTCAAAAACAGCTTAGACTAATGCTCCGTGGAGTACAAGGTATCCGCGGGTCGTTAATCCCAACGAGGTATGAAATCTGTAATAAAACAGAATTTGGGAACGGGTGATTATGAACAGGAATAGGTAAGAATGGCTTATGTTACTAATTTTATACAATGAAACAGTTAAACAATATACTTAAACAACTATATGAACTAAAAATGATTACAAATTAGAAACTTGCGTCTACGTACGGGGAAAAAGGTAAGTTTTAATGAAAATTAAACTACAGGGGGTAAAAATGAAAATTCTACAAACTAAAACTTAAAAGAAAATTTAAAATGAAAAGAAAATTATTTTTTAGATTATTTTATTATTTATTAATTATTTAATTAAAAACTAGTTAACTATTTAATTAAAACTATTTTAATTTAAACTAGAAATAATAAAAACTACAAATTAAACTAAAAACTTGCAAAAATATTTTCTAAAACTTAAATGAACTTGAAGAAAGTATAAAAAATTAAAAATAAATATTTTTGTCTTTTTATATGTTTTTTTATTAAATAATTACTAATTATTTTAATTAAACTAAATAAACTATTTTAAATTACTAAAAATACTAAAATGACTTATAAAATTATGAAAAATTTTCTAAAACTAATTAACCATCACAGGAATCCTAAAAAATTATAAAATTATTCTAAAAATTATATTTAGGCTAATTTACTAATTAATTACTTATTTATTATTTAAAATCTAATTAACTAAATTTAATTAAGGAAAATAGGAAATGAATAGTAACAATCAGGAAATTATTTTCTAAAAATACCTAATGGTTTATAAGACTTTTAAAAAATATAAAAAGATATTACTATTAAATAAAAATTATTAAAACTATTTAATTAACTAATATTACCTAATTACTAATTAAACTATTATTAATTAAAATAAATATTATGTGAACAGTAAAAATTATGAAAAAAATACAGAAGGTATATTTAGTGATGAAAAGCCTAGGAAAATTAAGCTTGGTCCAACAGCTTATTCAAATAAGCAGTAATAAGCAAAACAGCTTATTTAAGCTTATTATACAAAAAGTACCTTAAGTATATTATTTATGCAAAGTCCAACGGAACTGGTGCCCCAGAGCTTGTGGAAGGGGTGTGTGATATAAAGCATGATACTATCCAAGAGGTCCCAAGTTCGACTCCACACACACCCAATTTTTTTGAAACTATTTATTTTTTTGATTTTCTTTTTGCAAAACTGCTTAATAAGTAAAAATAAGTAACTTTAAAAAACACAACTTTTTTATTTTACACAAATAAGCTCTGTAAGAGCTTATTAGCTCAGCAGATGGCTTATTAAGCTAAATTTGAGCTTTTAACAAGCTAAAAGCTATAAACAAGCTACCACAGGAAAACTAATTATGAAATAAGATTAAACTAAGTTTATTTAACTCTAAATAAGCTGAAATAAACAAGGTAGTCTACTAAAATAAGCTAAAAAGCTAATAAGTCATCCTGAGTATCTGCTACAAACAAATAGGCCCAAAGGGCACACTTGAAGACCCTGTGGGGCCCACAGGAGTTAACTAGGGTCTGAATTGAAACCAGCTCCAATAAGCTGAGCAATAGGGCTTTTCAAAAAGTCCAAGCTTGGCATATGGGGTCCACAGGAGAGCTTGTGAGAAGCTTATGAAAAAGCTAGAATATACTGAGTGATCAGTGTACTCAGCAAAAAGGGACAAGTTAAAAGCTGTGAGCAGCCCTAATGAACAAGCTTAAAATTGAGATATGAGCTAAAAACTAAAGAGATGAACACTTAAGCTTCCTAAAAAGCTAGAGTGTTCAAGCTTTTGTCCACACAATAGCTTTTGATGAGCTTGTGAAAAGGGCTCACCTACACTGATTGCTCAGTGTAGGGAGTTGTTTTGAACAAGTTTTGATTCATGATAAGCAGTCACAATAAGCTGATAATATGACAATAAGCACATAAAAAGTTAACTAGCCAGAAGGACTTTTTATAGAAGTTAAAAGCACAAGCTAACACTTACTAACCAAGCTTGTGCAAGCTTATGAAATTGAGGCTCAAAGCTGTGCACAGGACACCATTTTGAAAAACATCTAACAAAAAGCTATAAATTAAGCAACTAAACTAAGTTATTAAAAATTATTAAAAATACCTTAATGAAGATAAGCAGCAAAAGTTTAATATCCTACAAGCTTAAAGTCTAAAACCTAGTAATAAGATCACAATTAAATCAACTTTTAATTCAAAAATCTGTTTATATGAAATTTTGACTTTTTTATATATTTGAACCAAGATTGACTTTTGTCAGATTCAAATGACTACTTATGACTGATTATGATATACTAAGTTAAAATGAGATGAAATTAAGTTACATAAACTACTTATGCACTGATTAACCAAGAACTTGAACTATGAAATCTAACACTTGACAGATTATGAAAGATCAAGTGCTATTTTGACTTTTGATATAACTATGACCAAATTGATGACCCCTCTGACTTTATATTACCCTAAGTAACTAATTTGAACCAAGTAGTACACTAACAAACAACTAGGCCACAGCAAAACAACATGATCCAAACACTCCTTTATGGACTGTCTATGATGATTTTCAAAGTAAAACACAGATTTAACCCTTAACACTGATCCTAATCTTTATATTAACATATAATAAGTCCTAATTAGCAGAAAACAACAACAATAACAGCTTGCAATTAAGAAATTACCCAAAGACCTATTTGACTATGAAATTTAAAATTTAAGTAACTAGAAATATCAAATAACAAGATATTGATTTTAATCAATATTACCACTAACCAATACCAAATAAGCTTAAAGGAACAAAGATTAGCAGGTAAAAAGGTATGCTACAGTAAGTAGGAAAAATTGAGTTTGAAAGTTTACCATATGCAATCCTGCATTTACCAAGAAACCAAGATCAGAACCACTTCCTATAGGCTTCCACAAGCCTCTATTACCAAGGGCAATCCACAATGAACCCTGCTCCAGCCTTGTTCTTCATTGAACACTTGTTGTTTTTTTTGTTTTGTTTGTTTTTTTTTTTTTTTTTTTCCTATTTTTCTGATTTTTTTTTCTATTTTTATCTTTTTCAAGTAATATTGATTTTAACTATTCTAATACCTTAAATTAGTTGATATAAGATCTTATATGAGATTATAAATCTTCTTACAACAGTTTATAACAACTATTTAAGTAAACATGAAAATTTGAAACTTTAGAACTGCATAAACTATAAATAAACTTGAAACTGAGATTAAAGCTTGAAAATAGTTTTAATACAACTCTAAAACACTGATACAATGCTTGGAAGATTGAAATTACACTAAAATAATAAACTTAAAACTAAACGACATACATTAATTGAAACTAAAAAACTATATCTAATTCTCTGCTTCTCTTCTCTTTTAAAGACTTCCCACATGATCCAGGTGTCTTGCTGAGCATATCCCACCACTTTGTAGCATTGAAACGTGTCCAATTGATCATGACTGTTTAAACCCACTTTTGGCGCCAAAAGTGGTTTAGGTGGCCTGGGGTAATTTCAGTGCAATTAATGCACTTTGGAAGGACCTGTGAGTACTAGGGAACATTTTGGGATGTAGGGGTGAGTTGTTGGTGATGGATGTGATGGTTGCAGGGTGTAGGGGACAAGGTGGGTTGTAGGGGTGCTATGTGGCCTCTCCTGAGGTAAACCCAAGGGTGGGTTTTGGTTTTGGTGATGACAGGGAGGCAGTGAGGTGGATTGGTGATAGAAGGTGGAGGTGGAATGGATGAGTAGTAGCAGGGGTGGGTGGTTGAAGAAGGTGGAGGTGGAGGTCAACGCGGGTCAAAGAAATACCCCGTTTTATTTATTAAAAGGGTGAAGTGGGCTTTTGAGGGTTTGGGCCTGGAAAAAGGGTAATGGACCAGGTTAATATTTTGGATTGGATTTGGAATTGTTTTTATTTTAGGATCCGTTTGGTTTTGTAAGGTAATAAGCCCAAGGACCTTTTTTGTAAATTCTGAATTTCCAAGGACCAAACTTGTACCTGTTCCAAAGTTTATCACAAAGGACCTTTCTTGCCATTTAAAAATATTATAAGGACCTTTTTAATATTTTTCCAAATTTAAAAGTAACCGGGGACCAATTTTGCCATTTTCCAAATTGCAGGGACTTGTTTTGTAATTTCTTTGAATTTATCATTTAGGGGTCAAATTTATCAAGTTGTGAATTACCAAGGACCCTTTGATGATAAAATTCCATTTTTGAACACTGAGGGGTATTTTCTGTCAATATTGAAACTGCAGGGACCTGTTTTGCCAATTTTGATATTTTGAACTTTCAAGGGTAAAAATTGTTATTTCATGATTCCTGAGGACTATTATTGACTTTTCTTTAAAATAAATTATCCAGGGACCATTTCTGACATTTCTTGAAAGTTCAGGGACTGATTTTGACAATTTGGTAAACTTTGGCCGTTTTTCCCTGTTTTTAGTTCTTTTATGTTTGAAACATATAAAAACACCTTCTAAGGATATTTGTAGAATTTTGTGGTGTTTCTAAGTGTTTTTACATGTTTTTGTTGTTCAGATTTGACAGAAATGATGAGTTTTTATGAACACATCAAGTGGCATTGAGGACAGTAGCCAAGATGATTGGGAAATGATTCTGCTACTGATTATTTGGTATTTGAACAATTTGGAACAATATTAACAATAACAGATATACAGATATAATCACAGATACACAAATGGGAAATCAGATTACAGACAGAGAAAAGTGGGATTTAAACAATTTACAAACTACAGGGGGTGCAAGTGAAACTTTTTACAAACTTAAAATGAAAAGAAAATTTAAAATGAAAATGAAATTATTTACTTGATTATTTTAATATTAAAATACTAATTAATTAATTAAAACTATTTAAAAAGTAATTTAAATCTAATTTAAATCAAACTAAAAATGATAAAGACAACAAATTAAACTAAAAACTTGCAAAATTATTTTCTAAACCTCTAAATGAACTTGATGAAAGTATAAAAATTAAAAAGAAATGTTTTTATCTTTTTGTGGGTTAAATACTAATTATATTAATTAAACTATTTAAACTATCTTAAATTACTAAAAATACTAAAATGACTTAGAAAATTATAGAAAAAATTATAAAACTAATTAACCATCACAGGAATCCTAAAAAATTATAAAAAGTTTCTAAAAATTATATTTAGACTATTTTACTAATTATTTTCTTAATTATTAATTTAAATCTAATTTAACTAAATTAATTAAGAGAACTAGAAAATGAACATTAGAATTTAAGAAACTATTTTCTAAAAGTCTTAAATGATTTATAGAACCTAGGAAAAGTATAAAAACCTACTGTTGTTAATTAAAAATTAAAAAAACTGTTTAATTGCTAATATTACCTAATTAATTAATTAAACTATTTTTAATTCTAATAATTATTAAACTAAAAGAGAAAAATCTAAGAAAATTACTGAAAATACTTTAAGGTGACAGGAAATTAAGAAAAATATGAAAATGGTGAAATGCTTATTAATAAGCTAAAAGGAAAATTAAAAAGATAAAATCTATTAAATAGAAGCTATCACTATTTTTAAATTTAGTTTTTTGTTGGTTTTTCTTTTTGACAGTTGAAAATAAGCTAAAAACAAGAAACTTTTTGAATAGCTTAAAAATAAGTTATGTGCACCCCCTTTTTCCAAACAGTGGACTAAATAGCTTATTAGGACTTATGCCATGTTTGAAAAACTAGGAAATGACAAATTAAGCATATACAGATGATTACACACTTGAAATAAGCCAAATGGAACAGATAAGCACTCAGAATAAGCTATTTACCACAAATAAGCACTTATCCCTATACAAGGCATGAACAGGCCAAACCCAAGGATTTTGGACCTCTGTGGGGTCCACAGAAGCCAAGGTGGGTCCAAAACAAAACTTACACTATGAAGGTGGACTGGAAGGCTTCTCAATAAGCCAATAAGCTAGGCCTATGGCTTATTTATGAACACTGGGGAGGCTATGGAAGTTGGGGTCACACACTGAGTGACTCAGTGTACACTCAGGTAATGGTCAAACTTACAAGGACAAGCAGCCCTATCAAATAAGCTACAAATCACAAATTGAGTCTTGAACCTACAAGCCACACTGATAAGCTTTTCAAAAAGCTAGAAAACTTAGGATGGGGTCCACTATTGAATATTGTGCAAGGTTGAGGAGTTGGGTATGCACACTGGGTACAAGGGAGCTAAATGCTCAACTAGGCAACTTTAACACTGCTTATTTTTAAGCAGATGGATTTCAAACTTGGATTTTATTTTTGAAAAAGGTAAACAACCAACTAAATGATACAAATCAACAAAAACTTTGGATTTCTAATCCTTAATGAACCCTCTGCAAGGTCTGGACTATTTGACCATTTTGACAGACTGGAAAACTTTTGACTTTTGAGCAAACACTAAAGTTTGACTTTGCTGAGATTTGATTTGATCCTATGGACTGAATAAGTTATATTAGGTTAAAATAAGACCTAATTAAGCTAGTTCAACCAATTGTGAAAGGTTCATGAAGATTTTGGACTCAAACTCCTTGACAGACAAACATTTAGAGCAAATCAAAGGTCTTTTGACTTTTTGACAAATCACCACTAGATTTTATGGTTTAATTATCCTAGTATAACCTATTGAAGTATGTAAGAACAGGAATCAACAAACAAGTCTACCAAATATACCACTAACTCAGCAAATCCAAACAGTCCCTTATGTAGACTAGTTTTAAGATTTTCAATGTTTTATACTGATTTAAGGTGTGAGACAAATCTAATTTACACTAATATCATGTAATGAACTACTAGATGCTCAAAACACAATTAAATACAACAATGACCACAGGACACAGATTATACTAATTTAAGTGATAACAATGATTTATAAGCAACTATGAATCCTGCCAAACAAGTACTACTTATCAATCAATTTTATCACTACTGAACACAAATCAAACCTAGAAACACAGAAAACTACACTATTAAGCAGCTTTATAGTAAAATGCTAAAATGAAAATGTGATCTTACAATGTGCACTCCAAGCCAGTACCAAGAACAAGACCTAAGAACCACACCTAAAGGCTTCCACAAGCTACTAAACCCATGGCCATCCAAGATTTACCATCCTCCAGCAATCTACCATCTTCAACCTGCAACTTTTTAATTTTTCTTTATTTTTCTGATTTTTTCTTCTTGTTTTATGATTCTACTGTCTTTTAATAGTTTCTAAAAGCTTCAATGAGCTTATGGGAGCTTAAGTGATCCTACAAGTCCATAACATAAACACAAATAACAATAAAGCTTAATTGGAGATTTTGAAAAAAAAAAATGAAAACTGCATAAACTAGAAGAGATACTGAAACTTGATTATATTACTTGAAATGGTTTAAGTTACAACTGAATTGACTAACAAAAGGCTTAAAAGCTTTTAACTTAACTAAAATAGCATACTACAACTTATACGATTACAATTAAACTAAAACATGGACTATTTCCTTCTCTCATGCTTCTCTTCCTTATATAGCAGATGATTAGGGCTTCTCAAAGCTTTCTGAGCAAATCCCATCCAATCTTGACCCTTGAATCCCTCTGAATCAATCCTGACCCTCCACGTAATTTTTGGCGGGAAAATTGGGAGTGAGTGAATTACTTAAATAATGCAACAGGGGGTGGCATTTATTGTGGTTGTCCTGTTAGGTGTATATGGTGGGTTGGGCGGTGGATTAGACAGGGATGGTGGGGTGGTGGTGATAAGATGGGGCAAGTGGTGTGGGGGAGGGAAGGAGAGGAAGGGGGTGCTTGTTTGACTGGTTTGACCACAGGGTCAATGTTTGACCCTGCGTTTTGATATCAAAAGGGGTGTCTGGGTGGGCTTTTGGTTGTTTGGGCCAGGATAAAGGGTAGGGAGTGGGCTGGGTATATTTGGTGGATTGAATTTGGTGTTGGGTTTATTAATATTAAGGGTCCGGTTTGGTTTTGTAGTATCACAAGGACCATAAGTGTAATTTGCCGAAAGTTTAGGGTTGGATTTTGTACTTTTTCCCTAAGTTCTCACAAGGTCCATTCTTGTCATGATTGAATAGTTCACGGACCAATATTGATTTTTTCACTTATGAAACCCCAGGGACTGAATCTGCTAACTTTCCAAACTCCAGGGACCAAACATGTAATTTCACCAAAATTTCCAACCAAGGATCATTCCTGCCATATATGAGAAGTACAAGGACAAAATTTGTTTTTCTCAAAGTTTTAATATCCCAGGGACCATTTTTGTCAATTTTCAAAGTTGAGGGACTAAACTTGTAATTTTGTGAAACTTTGTACCAAAGGACTAAATATGTCATTTTATGATTTAAAAGGACCTTTGGTGACATTTTCAAGTTTTTAGAGTAACCAGGGACTAGATTTGACAACTTTTGAAAGATGAGGGACTGAAACTGCCAATTTTGCAAACTTTGTTTATTTTTCATCTGTTTTTTATTATTTTGCATCTGAAACATATAAAACACATTCCTGGGATATTTTCAGTATTTTAATGCAATTATGAGTGTTTTTAGATGTTTTGGCAGCTCAGAATAGGTAAAAATGATGAGTATTTACACACTCATCAGTATGCCATCCATGGGACACCTTTCGTAGTGAGGGAAGTCCTTTGATGAATATAAAATATGATCCGTAATGTTTTTCAAAAATATTTTTCTGGATATCCATATATAAACTATAAATAAGAATCTCATGGTCGTTGTTATAAGTAAAATAGCGTATATTTATTTTCATATCACAGTAATCCGCGCTTACATTTGATATTCATATTGTCGTATTTAATACTCAAGCCCGTATATGCATAAATTAAACTTTTCAAATAAAATAACACTTAGCTCTATATAATTTTTGTAAAATTCAACCACTAAAGTTTTATTAATTACTTCCTCTTTTTTTAAGTTTTTGTTTTCACAAATTTGACACAAATATTTTTATGTGATTTTTTCTTTACCAAATTTCTCCACCAAATTTATTAAAGTTTGACCAAAATCAATTCAATTTTGACTTTTTATTAACCAATCATGTTGCTTGATTTTGCCAGGTTGATTTTGTTGTTTAACTTTAACTATTGATATCATGTTGTACAAAATATGTGAATTTAGTAGCACATAATAAACGTTGATAAAGTTAAAATATGATCTGTAAAGTTTTTAAAATGTTTTTATGGATATTTATATACAAATTTTAAATAACAACTTCATCCGAAATGATGTAATTCTTTTATTATATAAAAGATATAATAAAAAGTCTTATGTTCGTTTAAAATTGTACTTGGCCAAAAACTTATGTGAACTAGTAATAAAAAGGCTAATAATTTTTTTACTTTCTGCTGGATACGCTATTGTAAATGATTAACCGATGTGTATAAAATAAGTTATAAGGATGTTGAAATGTTATCCTTATAAACGAATGTGTACTACACTAGTTAATTATGTTTGTCGTTTAAATACACGTTATAAATAAGTAGTTTTTGTGTATTACAAAAGTACCACGGCGTCAAAATGTTACCCCAAGCAACATACGTATAGTACACTAGTCATTAGACAATTATGTTTAAACAAACAAACGAACATAGAAGTTATGAACAACGATTTAACCACACCTGAAGAAAAAAAAAAAAAAAAAAAAAAAAAAAAAAAAAAAAAAAAAAAAAACTATGAAGAATAAGCACTACACATAAGTTTCTGTGTCGCACTTACCCGTCACAACTTAACTTAAAATTAAAGCTCGGAGTAATAAAGATCTTTTTGTTCTTACTTTCTACCTATGTGGGAGAAGAGATATAATCATCAAATCAAGTTAGATAATTAGCAGAAACATGAATGCACGGGTAGAAGAAGTTATAAACATATGTATAGTAGTACTAGTTTAAACAAACAAACGAACATAGAAGAAGTTATAAACAAAAATTTAACCACGCCTGAACAAAACAAAAAACGCTATGAAGAACAAGCACTACATATAAGTTTTTGTGTAGTGCCCGAGGTTAACTTAAGATTAAAGCTTGGAGTAATAAAGATCACTTTGTTCTTACTTTCAACCTATGTGGGAGAAGAGATATAATCATCAAATCAAGATAGATAATTATCAGAAACATGAATGTACATGTAGATCAATAACTTGTTAAAAACATAAATAAAAAAACCAACATCATAGAAAGCTTAATTTCATTAATTAATCAATCTCATAAACATTACTTATGTTTGGGGTCGAAATAGATGCAAACTCTTGTTGCAATGCCTCTCTAATTGCAGAACTTATGGGAAGCAAACTTACCACACGAAGGCTCGTCAACTCTGCTTCAAGTCTTTGTGAATTAATATAACCACATTTTAACTAATTTAAACCAAACTTGCTAACAGCTGACAACAGTTGTTCTAACACAGCCTTCCAACATCGTGAAATTAAGAATCCAAACACAAGTGTGTTATGTGTACATGTATATACCCTGAAATCTTGTATCTGATTTTGGTAATGTATTTACCAAGATTTTTATGTTACAGTACGAAAAAGTTGATAATATGATAATGCAAACCTAGGTAAAGCACACTCGGAGAAAAACCGCATGAAACACAAGAAGATTTACACTTAATTTGCCTCAAACTACCGTCATTGATAGACAAAACTTGGCCAATAAGTTCACCCACAATCACGCTAAAGCTAGAATTGGGTTGGCATTCAACCTTTCTAATCACATTCCTAACATCTTTTATTAGCGTCTACAGACAATATATTACAAGATACATAAGACCTAGAGGATCTACTTGAAGCCTAATCTCAATTACCCGCAAATAAACTTATTAACACTTCATGGGCAGACGGTTCCAGATGAATCAACTTGGTGAGCGTTACTGATCAATCAAGGTGCCAACTTGTTCACCGGTCAATGCTTTCGAGACATTCCCAACCTCCAGCATGTTAAAAATAACAACTATGAATGCAAAACAATATAATCAGTGAAAATTACGAAAAGATTTTATCTTTCTATGTTTAAGGTTAATTATGAAAAGATAAACTCAGCTATTTAACCTACTTTAACATTTAAGTTAATTCTTGACAAATTTAAAAACCCATTTTTTTCTTTTGATTTTGACGAAAACTCCGTCTTTTGACAAATTACACATGTTTGTATCCTTACCTTTCTATTGCGAGTGTCCTCGTCTCTTAAAATAATAAAATTAAAGGACTATCCATATGCGTGCGCGCGCGCGGGTGGGTGGGGGGGATTAAACATGCCAGAAAAAGTTTAAGGATTAAATCTCCAAATGGTTCACTGTTTAAAGATCATCAACCATTTATTATCCGTTATGTTTATTAATTAATCACTAATCTAAAAGTTGATGCATAATGTCTTAGGTGGATCATATGAATTTTGAAGAAAAAACTGTGAAATATGGGGAGATAAAGCTAACCAGGAATTGCGTTCTGTTCGCAGAACTGTATTGCCATAGTGTCCATGGAATCACAACCTTTAGAAACTGCATCACTATAGGATACTTTATCCAATGTGTTGTTACGCTTATCGCATATACCATCTACACTAGTACCTTTAATAACAGCATCTGCATTGACTGGTAAGCAAAAAGAAAGTATCTTGTCACGTATGGTATCTAGTATCAATCTCATATTGTTATTTTTAAAAAATGACAGTTTATGATCATATTAAAAAGCATTATTTATTTTCAAATTCGAAATGGACAAAAAGTAGTGTCTACTGGTCAACCCAACCCAACCCAATTTCACCCGCAGAAAAAAAAAAAAAAAAAAAAAAAAAAAAAAACCATTTTGAAATGAAACCGTTTTAACAAGTGACGAGTAATAGGTCTTACTCTCAGTGGCTCGTAAAGCTGCAGCTGTGTCGGTTGTAAAAAGCGGGTTCCCTGTGCCGGCCCCAACACCACCAAAGATAACAACTCTCCCTTTATCAAGATGACGCATAGCACGTAACCTGTTATATGGTTCAGCAACTTCCGGCATCACGAAAGCACTTTGCACACGTGTTTGAATACCCAATTTTTCCAAGGCTGATTGAAGTAATATGGAATTCATCACCGTTGCCATCATGCTGCAGAATACATAATATGTAAGATATATTAAGAAAAAATTACTGCTAGAAACATGATTATATGTAAGGTGATAGATATATACCCAATTTGGTAAGCCGTAGGTCGATCCAAATCGGTTGCCGATACCCAAGAGTCACCACAAAAGAAGTTACGACCTCCAATGATAATAGCCACCTACAATTTGCAATTGGCAAAATAGCTTACGTGACAGAAGCAACGACAATGTGATGGTGTTACTTTCAGACAAAATCAAGGTTTAATGGCCTATGTTATGGTGTGTGGGGTTGCTTATTCTTGGCTAGTAAGCAGTTTTGGGCATTTGGATAAAACTGCTATTATCTGCTTAATTAACCGTAAATAAGCACAAAATAATATGCGAGGCTGGTATATGCTTATCGCTTAGTTTTCAAGCAAATAAGCAATCCCAAACACACCCTCAAAGTCATAATCTAATAAGGAACCTGGTTGCCATTATAGACCTTAACCGGCAACCACATCCTTTACATGATTTTCAAAGTTATAAAATAGGCGCTTAAATGTTACTTCTTAGAATATATGTGTTACATTTAAGTGCAACTTCTCATATAGAGAAAGAATCAAGAGAGAGATTAGTACCTGCACACCACAGCGTGAAGCCGCTGCCACTTCTTCTGCAATTTGCAAAGCCACCTAAAAGTAGAAGGATCGAGTTTAGAATGTAAATTGCAACAGATGACAAGAAGCCAACTAGCAAAAGAAATTAAACCTTCGGGTCAATACTCTGACTGCTTCCAGCCAAGGCAGTACCACTAACTTTGAACACCACTCTTTTCCACTTCACACTTGGAACTGATCTTTTGTTGTTCGAAACAGGAGCAGCGTGTGTTATAAGCCTTTATACATAAACATCATACATAAGCCTTTGCAGAAAGAGAATTTAAAGGAATATTTGTATCAAGCAGAGAGCAAATAGCTCTCCATAAAAGTAATTACTGCATACATTTCGCGTTTAAAAATTACTGTGTTACATAACATTTTTATTTTAAATAAGGGGGTGTTTGACAGTTTTTAAAAGTGGTTGTGTACTTAGAATCAGATAACCAGCCGTAACAGATCAGGTTGCACGAAATGGTGTTTGGACATGCTTCTCCAGTTTTAAGTTGTATCATCATATTATGGGGTTTTTGGGATTGCTTATTTAAAGTTGCTTATCCGTTTAAAAGATATTCAGGTAACAGCCTCCAAAATTTGAAGTGCTTAATTATATACTCTCAAGTCTGAATCACATACATAAGCATATTATCCAGATACTTGATGACTATTTATCTGCTTATAGAAATAAGCAAATTAGCACTTAGATAAGCAATCCCAAGCACCCTTTTATAATCAGTAGTTATTATCAAATGTTTTAGCAAACTATGCGTATTTAACCATTTGCATAATAGCATGTAAAATAACTCTCTAGTAACAAATGTCCCTAACTTTAATGAGAACTGTAAACCAAAAACTAAATCAGATAATCAGAATCACTTTCTTCGGGACTCACTATATCACCAATAAATTAGAACCAATTTAACTACACTCAAACACTAAAAGAGAACCACTTAGGGGTGGCCAAGACTCCTAGTGGCAAAAGGGTTGTGACTATCTTCAGTAACGGTGTGACGGGTCTCAAGTTCAGTTGATGTGGGCATGTGGCCAGTGGTCACGCCAACCTTCCCAAAAAGGGGAGAGCATGGTTCGTGTCCGTGTAGCAGTGGACTCAAATCCCGTGAATTAGTTGGTCAAAAGGTTGGAAACCATGGTTACCAAAAAAAAACACTAAAAAAGTAATGCCCAATGGACAACCAATTTAACTACCCTTCATGTTCAACTAAAAGCCATGGTGAAAGAGTATTAGTAATTCACTACTATAGACTTATAAGGGACTTATGTCTTATCTCATACCAATGTGAGACGGTTTGTTATAAACTCCTAAAGTCCTCGTCAGGCTTACATAACCAGGATCCATACCCCACAAAATGCATGAGCCACGTGCCCATCACAGCACGAGATGCATCATGCATGAGACAGAAGGGGCAGGGTGGTGAGCATCTGCCCTAACAAAAAGAATTGTAGTGTATTTTGAAAAAATATACGGCTACTTTTGTAATTTGGCCCATTAACAAAACAATTTTTAATGCAATATTTTAAGGATATCATAGTTTGCCCTTTCAACAATAAAGTTCTGGCTCCGCCCCTACTTAAGCTGATTTGCTTATTTCTATAAGCAGATAAAGGGTATAGTAACATGAAGCCGGCGTCAATCCGAGTTGGCACAGATTTGGCTTGCGCCAAACCGGCGCCACTGTACCCCAACCCATCGGTGGCCAAAGCGAATGCGAAGAATTGGCTTGCGCCAAATGAGTGTTTTTGGTTTTTTGTTTTTTTAATTGGTTTTTGTGTTGAGTTTGTATTTTAACTGGCGCATAGGTGGCAGTTTGGCTTAAATAAGGGAGGGTGTTTTTTTGTGTGAGTGATACGAAAGTGAAAGGAGAAATGGTGACTTGGCACATAGGTGACATTTTGGCTTGAACTACTGCACCTTTGCCCTTATGGGCCTCGTTGTTACAATATTAGTAGCTCACCGCTTTCGACTTATAAAGGGTTCAAATATACTACATTAGTCACACAAAACGCAATAATCAAATACCAATCACTTTCACCAAACACAAACCTCGTAGATCGCCTCGCTGGCCTACTCTCCGACGCCGGCCTACTCTCCAACAACAACACATCATCACCTCCCTCCTCACCACCGCCATTCTCACCCCCCTCCTCACCTTTCGCCGCGCTCGACATGACATTATACGTGCTATCTCCAAACACATGATCCATTTTCTTAAACCAAGCCCAACTACTCTCACCTCCCCCTTCACTCACCCTCTTCGTCTCCACCTTATACCTCTTCTTCAAATTATCAATCTTATTCTTACACTGCTCTACGCTTTTACGCTTATCGCCTTCACCGCCTCCTTCCGCTACATCCTCCCCCACCATCTCCCACTCTTTCCACCGCAAATTGGTTTTATCCAACGCTAAGTACTTATCAGTGAACGAGTCTAGCAGGATTGAGATCTCTACCTCACTCCATTCCTCACGCTCCTTGCGGGGATGTCCTGTGACGTCATCGTGACGTGGCTTTTTGGTCGGACGGCTGTTGCCGGTGGTGGGGGTGGTGGTGGGGGAGATGGTGAGGGTGGGAGTGGGGGTGGGGGAGGTGGGGGTGGTGGTGAGGGTGCCGTTGGGTGGGGGTGACGTCATTGATGGGGATGAGAATTAGGGTTAGGGTTTTGAGTGAGATTTGACGACGTTAAGTGTTTGGTGAAACAGGCGTTATGTGTTGGTTTCAGTTTTGGTCCTTGTCAAGTTTGTCAGTTTGGAAGTGAGTGCTTTAAAAGTTGTACACTAGTTAGATTACTTTACTTTGAGTTAACTAACAAATACTCTTTTTCTATACTAAAGTTAGAGGATATTTCATGACTCACACGTAGCTTAATAAAACACAAATACAACATAATTAAATAAAGTACGTGCTGCTGTTGCTCAACATAATTAAACACGTAGCTTAATCACCCTTGACGCAAACCGGTATGATTGATTTTGTGCCGAGTCGAGCAGTTATTGAAGCCGCACAACGTAAACGCGTTAAATACGAGGCTAAATGCGCGGATATTGGATATGATTTTCTCCCCTTTTCATTCTCTTCTTTTGGAGAACTCGAGAAGGATGCGGTGACCTTACTAAAGCGTATCCGTAGATTCTCGGTGACTCAAGATATTGGTGCACGTGTTGCTGCTCATATTTTTAGTAGGATTAGCTTCGCTATAGCTAAAGGAGTGGGGGCCCAGTTAGTATCTCGGCTCCCCACTAATTTCTTGTAAATCCTATGATTTTATAATAAAGTGATGTTTATAATAAAAAAAAATAATAAAAAATAAATAACTAAAAATAAAAATAACATTGGCTTAGCTGGCGGGAGTGACGTCAAACCTTAATAACTAAAGGGGTGTCTTGGTTCAGTTATAGGTCCATGTCATAGGCATAACGCTACTTATGACACCGGACACCAAGTGTCCTAAGCATTTTTTTATTGGTCAGATCAACTTTACGTCACTATTTACACGTTCGTTCTTTCTCATTTATTTCTACTTTAAGGTTACGTCCTTATATAACACATTCCTTCTTCCTCGTTTATTTTTTACTTCAACTTTTGAAACGTTGTCTACTATTTCTTTACTTTTTCTCAATCTCTATAAACATATACCCACTCACAACACACATGATAACACCATTTATCGTCTAATTGTTCATGTGCAAACATGCCACAGATGATGGACATTTGGGCATACCGCAACATGAAGGCCTTGTTTTGTGGATTTTCATAAGGTGTAAGTATTTGCAGCAAGGGTTGACCGCAAGTGCACCTACCAGCCTTTTGGATGCTTTAGTTTTGTTGTGATAACTTCACAAGTCAAGAAAACATTAGGAAACATAGTTGTTAAGATCTCGATTATGGTCTTAGGATTTACGGTACTACAAAGCAAAAACAATTTGAATCCTACGTAGGATCTTAGCAAGCTTAAGATCTTATAAGATCTCAATTTTGACCAAAGGATCTTAGGATCTAATCCGATCCGATCTTACTTTCTCAAACCGCATACTAAAAAACTACAAAGTTATAGATTATGCTTTATATAATTTAAAATACAACATGTTAATCTTCTTAAACATTTTATATTCATAATTTAGAATAATATTTTTTTATAAAACATTCATACAATATTGTGTTTATGATATATAATAATAAATTTATAAATTTGAATAATATAACAAAGATTATAGTTTGGTTTGTAGAGGAAGAGAAGAGAAATCTTCTCTTCTTTTCTTTCTTCTTCCTCCTAAAAGTGGGAAGAAGATTGTGAAGCAAAAAAACACACCAGATCTTCATTCCAAATCGTCCCTCTTGTTTACTTTTTGTTATTAACGGATCTTGAGAACATAAGTATATTTTTTCTCCCAATTCCATTCCTTTCTCTCCTTCAGAGCATGAGGTACGCTTGGCTGGTAGCCTCGTGCCATCCCTCTAGCACAAAAAATGTAACGGCGCACGGTTACATTGGTGGCGCCATCGAGCCTTGCGCCTTGGTGGCCAGCCAACGCGGTGGGATTTTTATTTTTTATTTATTTATTTTTTCGCTTTAAAAGTGATGGGAGGAAGAAGAATATGAGTTTTGGCAATTGTCAATTTTCACCCCAAAATCTATAGTGTTTACACTTTTGTCTTAATTTAGTTGTATTGATCTCAATAAAAGGAAAAGAACTTATAGAATTGACAATTTCAGTCCTTATTTTATATAGATGATTAAATACTACACTTTTGAATTTGAATATAATGAAGTCCTAGCATGTTAAGGTTCAAAGATGGTTTGTGACAAGTCTGGAAATGTTTAACACATTTGTTTTGATATTTTTAGATACTTTTTGTGTATATATAAAATGGACGATGGCATCACATTTTCTAGTGCCAAGGGTTATAGCCAGAATGTGGTGCCATGGGATTTCTGGTACCATGAAGATTTTTTGCTTAACTATCAGCACTTTTTCTCCACAGCACTACCTCCACGGCACGAGGGTACTCAATGCTCTCATAATTCTTGAGAACATTGCGTAAGAAAATGACATTATAGTAGGATCTTAGGAACCTAATCCGATCTTACAATTTCGATCTTGCAAAAACAAAAACAAAAACTATCCTGAGTAAAATCTCAATCGTGCAAAAATCTTCCACGTGGTTGGTTAAATTGCAGGTTCAATCTTTATCCTTTCAAAAATGCACTCATCGTCCTTTTGAGGAACTTATAAGTGCACATTTGGTCCTTTGCTAAAGTTAAATTACTAAACTACTCTTTTCGTCTTCTCTTTCACTTTTGGTCCCTATGAGGGTAATTTAGTCATTTAATTTTGACTAAGGACCAAGAGTGCACTTGTAAATTCTTCACAAGGACGACGAGTGTACATTCTAAAAGATGAGGATTAAACTTGCAATTTGGTCGAACCATTTTTGCAATTTATTCATAAGATAACAAAATGTTAGTTTGGACTCTCGAGGGCGTGGTATGCACACAGACTAGTTTAAACCAGTTTTCCCAATTAGAAAAAGTATGGTTTTCTAAACTAAAAATATGATCAATCTTTTAAAACACCAGCTAAGTCTCGATACTTTTTTTTTTTTTTTTCTCTTTTTTAAAAATATTTTAAAGGGTTAATTCCATATATCCCAACAAAGACAACTCATAATGCCATGTATACCCAATTTAATCACAAAATTTGTCATATTTACCCATTTTACTAATTTATTTATTTTAAAATTCTAAAAACTCCTAATAATAATCAATTTGTAATGTATAGACTATTTTACCCTTCTTAATGGGAGGCAAATATTCTTGTCTTTTTGAAGCCTCATTTAGGTTTAGAAGAAAATAAACATATGTGGTGGTTGCATGTGTGAATGATCGACCAAACTTGCATGAACACAATTGGAAGAGCAAAATTGGTTATAGGCTCTCTGATTAGTTCTTGTTGCTCATCAGTTAATCCCCAATGTTAGTTTCTCTAATTTTGGAAAGTTATTAATTATTGTGATGAGGCGAAAAGTGTACCGCTTTTAAGGGGTCATTTAAGTTCGAATTTGTGATTATTTGATCAATTATTGCCGTAAATCGTTCATTTTGTCATTTTAGGTACTTTTGAGGAGAAATCTGGAAAAGGAAGCATTTTGGACGTTTTTAGAGCATAAAAGTGAAGAAAACAACAAAGTCTCAAATTCCTTGCTGGGAACCGTACCTGACGACGTCAAGGCTTAATACATGACGGCGTCAAGAGTGGCAAAAGAGGTGGAAGTGGAAAATACACGTGACGATCCAAAACGTTTTTAGGCTATTTGGCCTGACGGCGTCACCAAGGTCGTCAGGGTCCAAATACACGTGACGGCCCATAGCTTATTTCTACATGACGGCGTCAGAAGTGGATCTAGGCAATACGAATTTCAACCTGGCGGCGAGTTGACGGCGTCAGAGGCTAATACATGACGCCGTCAGGATGCATAGTCTATATATATTTTTCTAATTTTTCATTGTAAAGTGTGGAACTTTTGGGGAACAAGTGGTGCAAAAACCCTAGGTCGAATTTCCTGCATATTGAAGGGGTTTCAAACCTTTTTTCTTCCATGTTTAAATAAAGATAAGTACTTCAATAATCATTCAATATGTCTATGTATTGTTTGATTCCATCTTATGTGTATCTTTCTTTTAACATGTTAGGCTAGGTTTTTATTGTGTTTGCTTAGATGTAGTGAAACCTAGATGTTGATTATTGGTCGATTGTTTGTCTATAATTGTTACGGATGATTGTATTCGATGTTAGGCTTAAGAAAACTGGCAGACTTCCATTGGTAACTTGCTTTAACGTCTTAAGAAACATGATCGGAGGTGTACTACGATTTTTGGTTGTATTTAATGCGTAAGAGAATTCTAATGATCCCATGTTAGAAGCTTCTAACGCCTCGACATAGGAGTGAAGTAGGATCTTATAGAGTTAGGGAATATTGTACACGGCCCTACGACTAGTATTAAGGAATATAACCCGTCATCCATGCAATTGTAACAAGCTAATCAACCGGTAAAAGATATCTAGGGAGTAATGAAATCTAAGTAAACACAACTTTTCTCATTATTGTTTCCACCACATTAGTAAATTAGTTTAATTTTCATTTTGTTTTCTTTTGATTGCATCTTTAGTTAATTGGGTTAGTTGGCTAGCAACTAATTCCGCCCACTCCTTCAAAACCCAAGATTTTACTTGCTTTTCATAAAATATAAAAAATACAAAAAGAAGTATCCCTCACCTCTAGACCTATTTTAGTAGGCTTTCTAATCCTAGCGACACTATTCCTGAGTTGAATGATCAGTCCCCCGGTACTTGTCATTATACTATACTACAACAATCAGGTACACTGCCTGGTGGGGGTTGTAAGCTTCTCAAGATCCCTTGAGAGGTAAAACCTGTTGCGAGGGTGCAATTCCCACGTATCATATCGCCTTGTGATCTTTCATGTATTGTTCTTTGTAAAAATAGACGTGCTTGATATATATGTATGAGGGTAGTTTTGTACAGGGACCTTCCTACTTGTGTAATTGCTAACTAAATACATAAATGCAAAGGTGTTAGTATTCGGGTTAATGCTAAAATTCACACCGTAAGCAAAGGAAAGAAAATAAATAAATAAATGAATGAATAAATAAATAATTAGCAAGTTCAATGAATACAGCTCTTGGGTGTTAAGGGCCCGTTTGGTTTGTGGGTTTGTCATGGGTTTTGGGTTATAAAGTTAAAATTAATTGTTTGGTTGCTTTTTTAGAACTCGGGTTTAGGATGGTAGTATAAATATTAGTGGACGGAGAAAAGTAGGGGTGTTAGGGTGGTTTTATGACACATGTGGGGACACATGTTTTTTTTACCTCACATCTCTTATTTATTATTTGTAACACCCCCAGTTTCGGGATACGCAGCGGAATTTAAGCTGTGTGTTACTTAATGGTACAACAATTATAATAATAGAAAACGATTCCCAGTTGAGTAATTTTGAAAGATTTATCATTTGTATTTATAAATATTATAGTATACAAAATGAGGTCCCAGTAGTTTCCAAAGTTTATTAAATAGTTTTTAAATGATAGTAAACTTTTATAGCCTTTATGAGTATCTGTGCTCCTCCGCGCCATCCTCGCTCATTATGGACCTGAGATAAACATGCTAAAGCGTCAACACAAAGGTTGGTGAGTTCATAGAGTTTGTTTAAAAATAGTTGAAAAGCTTATAGAGAAAGTTTCCACAGCAAAGGCATTGTAAATCCACTCAGTTGCAAATCCCGCCCATACAAAACTTACAACTTGTGTGTTTACAACCCACTGTTAAAGTATAGCATGATTACAACATATGTGTATACGATATATGCACGCTTAATGTATAGTATAATAGCCTACTGAACCTCATGACAAGAATAAGCAACAATGCTTCATAGATGGATTATATTCACCCTAATCCATGAATCTGGGGCAAAGGGTGGGGGTGTCAACCCGATAGTACTATCAATACCTCTCCGTCGGCTCCATCCAAGAGTTAAACAGTGGTGAATGAATATAGCGTATAGAATAGTTTTCACATTAAGTCGCATATCGTAATGAAACTACACATCATGTTTAAGAGTATAAAAGTATATCATATCATATGAGTAAATTGTTTTGAGTAAAAGTGAAAGCAAGTAGTTTAAGCATGTATCTACCCCAAAGAGTTTAAAACAAGTATTAAAAGAGTAAAAGTGGGGCTATGACTCACAATAGTAAATAAAATGTTTAGAGTACTTACGAAAAAGTTGAGCATGTATCTCCTCCAAAGAATTTACAAAACAAGTATAAAACGGGGTTATGAACTCACAGTAATATGTAAAAGTTTTGAGTAAAAACAAGTAGTTGAGCATGTATCTCCCCCAAAGAGTTCAAAATATGTAAAAGAGGGGCTATGACTCACCTTAATAGTGTAAAATTTGGTTAGTGTTCAAATGGTAAAAGTGAATAGCTCATGGCTTGCGACAACACCAACTTGGTGGTGAAGAGACACGAAAAATGGTGGTACGAACGAAAAGGAAACGAGAATATGAGCTAAAACATTAACCCTTGATGAGGCGAAAAATGAACCACTTTTAGGGGGTCATTTAAGCCCGGAATTGAATTTATTTGATCAAATATTGCCCTAAAATCGTTCCTTTTGTGATTTTAGGTACTTTGGGAGAGAAATCTGGAAAATGAAGCAATTCGGACGTTTTTGGAGCATAAAAGTGAAGAAAACGCCAAAGTCTTAATTTTCCTTGCTGGAAACAGTAGGTGACGGCGTCAAGAGTACTATCCTGACGGCGTCAAGAGTAAATTGCATGACGGCCCAGTGCAAACATGAAGGCGTCACAAGTAGAGCGTCAAGAGTAAAACATGTGACGGCCTGGAAGACCCTAACACATGACGGCGTCAGATGTAGATCTAGGCAGTCCGAGAATTATTTTGGCGGCGAGATGACGGCGTCACCTATTTGGTCTTGACGCCGTCAGCCTCAGTTTTCTATATATAGTTTTCTAATTTTCATTGATAAGAGAGAGAAGTTTTGGAGAAACCCTGAGGCCGAACTTGTTACGAATTTTACAGGTTTTTCAAGGGTTTTCAGCCCTTGAACCCTTTCATGTGTAATTGAGATAAGTGTTCTTCTAATTCAATCAATATGTCTATGTGTTGGTTGTCTATATCTTGTTCTTGTCTTGATTCCACCATGCTAGGCTAGATCTATCTTGTGTTTGCTTAGATCTAATGAAACCTAGATGTTGATTATGTGTTGATTACTTGTTTATGGTTGTATTGGATGAATGATTTCGATGTTAGGCTTAAGAAAACTGGCAGATCTCCAAATGGTAACATGCTTGAACGTCTTAGGAAACATGAACTGACCTGCACTAGGTTTTATTGGTTGTATTTAATGCATGAGTAAATTCTAATGATCCCATGTTAGGAGCTTCTTAGCCGGCTCGACATAGGAGTGAAGTAGGCACTCATAGGATTGGGGAATTAAGTGCGCCACCCCATGAATGGTATTAAGGAATACAATCCGTCATCCACGCAACTATAACAAGTAATTAACGTGTAAAAGATATCTAGGGAGTAGTGAAATCTAAGTAAACACAATTTCTCCACTTATTGCTCACAACCTTAGTTAATTTAGTTTTATTTTCATTTCTAGTATTTTATTTTGATTGCATCTTTAGTATTGGGTTAGTTGACTAGCAACTAATTCCGCCCAAATCCTTCAAACCCGAGATATTTACTTGCTTTCTAAAAAAATATAAAAATACAAAAATAATCATCCATCATCTTTAGAACTAGTATTTAGGTTTTCTAATCCTAGCGACACTATTCCTAGCTGAACGATCAATCCCCCGGTACTTATCACTATACTATACTACAACGATCAGGTACACTGCCTGGTGGGGGTTGTAAGCTTCTCAAGATCCCTTGAGAGGTAAAGCCTGGTGCAACACCTACGCATCAAGTTTTTGGCGCCGCAGCCCGGGGAATAGTTATTGTCTAGGTTAGAATTTCTTTTTATTAGGTCTACTTGCTAGATTCCTTTCTAGTAAGATTTTATTTTTTATTTTTTTTAGGTTTTCTTTAGTTTATCTTATTTCTTTGTATTTTTGTTCGTAACTTTTCACCACCCGACATCATGGACGATAGGAACATCTTTGATCCCGTCATCCCACCACAACAAAACCCACCACTAGAACCTCTTAGGCCCCGAACCTTAGGAGAGTATTCCCGACCTAGCCACCAAGGCTACCGAAATACCATTGAGCTCATCAGAGCCAATGTGACCCCCTTGCGATCCGACACCATCCGGTTGGTGCAAAGAAGTTGTGCATTCCATGGACTTCGTTCCGAAGATCCAAACCAACATCTTAAGGACTTCCTTAAAATCGTAGATTCCATAGACCTAGATGTTGAAACTAGAGAGACAACCCGATTACGCCTATTCCAATTCTCTCTACGGGATCAAGCTAGTCAATGGCTTGAGCGTTTTCCCGTGGGATCCATCACCACATGGGATAATCTCACCAATCACTTCCTTACTCAATTCTTCCCACCGGGGAAGACTGCAATGCTTAGAAATGACATTTTGATGTTTGAACAACATCAAGGTGAAACTTTCTATGAAGCATGGGCCCGCTTTAAGGATCTCCTCCATAAGGTCACTCATCATGGTATAAACCTTTGGTTATTAGTTCAGATTTTCTACGACCATGTTGACTATCACACTAAACGCACAATCGATAGGGCCGCGGGAGGTAAACTGCGAGATAAGAACGCCAAGGAGTCCTGGGCAATTATTGAGGAGCTCGCCGCCGATAATCAAGAGATGTGGGAGTTTAATCATACAATAAAAGCGGCCATCAATGCAGTCTCAACATATGGAGGAACCACCGAAATCCCCGATGAACTCCTATGCAAACTCGAGGCAAAAGTTGACTATTTTGAGGAAAGGCAAAGGAGATCTTTAAGTCCTAGACGGGCTACTGTCAATTCTGTCTCGAAACCAACTTCAACACCATTATCTGAGTCACCCTCTAGAGAAAATGTCGAGACTTTTCAAAACTATGCCCCACCTTATTCCCCTCCCGAGGAGCTTAGCTCAGAGTTTGAAGCTAGGATGAGAGAATATATGGCAACTCATTCAGATCGGCTTGCTAGATTCGAGGAAGCAGTTTATAAGCAAAAAGAGGAGATGCAAGAGAAAATGAATGAGATGATGAGTCTATTGGAGGAGTATGCCAACCAGAGAACCCCCGAAAGAATGATACTAAGGAAAGAAAGCGCCACTCCCACTACCCAATTTGTTAATTCCATCACAATTGTCCACATGGATGACGAGAAGGTAGGAGCCTCTACTAAACAGACCTTAGATAAGCCACCAAAATCCCAACCCTTGAGTCACTACCTGAAACATGATATAAACGAGAACGCCATAACAAATTGGATTAAGGGTGACGCGCGTAACCAACCTTCCAAACAGGGTTCTGAGAAAGAGGAAAAGGTAAAAGATGAGTATGATACGTTACCTGGGGGATCAATATTCGAGAGGCTATTGGTACAAAAAGTGGCTACTAAGTAGATAGCGTGTGGGAACTTTGAGATACCAACTAGCATCAGGGATTTGAAATATCTTAGTGTTTTCGCCGACCAAGGATCGAAGGTAAACCTTATGCCCCTAACTATTTACATCCAACTAACGTCAAAAATGCCAGCCCTTACTCGTGTTAGGTTGTCCCTCGCTGGACACTCGTACGTATACCCCCTAGGAATCGCAGAAGATGTATTAGTTAATGTCGCAGGATTCATGTACCCCGTTGATTTTATGATCATCGATGATAAAGGAGATGGATGCATGCCAATAATTCTTGGGGCACCATTCCTCGCCACCGCTAGGGCTGTCATTAATTATGAAGGCAGGAAAATTGAGCTTAAATCTGGAAAAAGAAAGATTAGCTTCCCCATGACTCCGCGAAGTGGGCATGAGAATTTGAGTTGGGGAAAGCTCAAAAACAACATTGACACGACACCCATTCGTGTTCAGAATAAAATTCTTGCATGGGAGGCAAGAATCAAAAGCTACAAGGAGGCTGAATGTGAAAGAAGCAAAAGCAATAAGGTTCATGTCGAATTCGAACATTACCGACCAGCAGAAAGTCATGTACCATTCGAGGAAAGGAATTTGGTACTCTTAAGACACTTGGAAACAACAATACCACCCGATAAACCAAGTCCTTGGTGGTATGGGCCTTTCACACTTGAGAGCATGAACCACGATGGGATGGCTAACCTGAGAAGTGAAGTAGGTGGAGAGGTGATTGCAAGTATCGACAGGTTAAGGCACTACCACCATAATAGTAATGATCACAACTACATGGGGTACATCATTTCAAGGGATGAGGTCACGTAGTAACCCATGACCTTGAGTCTAGCTACAAGACTCGTAAATAAATAAAAGTGCTTCTTGGGAGGCAACCCATGCTTTGTGTGATTTTATTTTGTTTGTTTGTTTGTTATTTGCTTCCGTATGCATGCTTTATTTTTATTGTTGGTTGATCATGTTCCTCAATTAAATAGTGGAAATACTTTACTCTGTTGTTTTGGCCTAGTCTTAACTCCACCTAAAAGTATTTTTGCAAAAGATAAGTGTAAGGGGAAATCCCAAATATGTTTTTAAGAAACAAACCGATCATGATTCTCCACAATATTAAGTGAACATGTATATTTGTATTTGTTAGAGTCAAATGCTTGTATTGAGTCATAATGAAGTTTTACAGGATTTTCCAGGAAGTAGGACCAAGTTTTTCCAGAAATTTTCCGGAAACTTAATATAAGAATTTCTGCAGGTCACTTCTGACGGCGTCACGAGTTGACTCTTGACTGCGTCACGTGTAAAAACCTAAAATTTTACCGGTTTTGTTTTTCTAACGGAGTTTTAAAGTTTTTGTTGAATTATTAAGTTTTATAATCTCCAGGAAATCTGCAAACTTAATTCCACAAGCATTATATCTTACTTTGTTTTCTAGGATTTAGGAACTTATATAGATTGCCGCCGATTTTATGCGAGGTTGCTTTGTTTGTTTTCTCAGGATTTACATGTTATGTATGACAAGAAGATGATTTATATTCTGGAAGGGAAGCTTTGATTGCTCATTTTCTTGGAGGAAGATTTAACATGGCCACCTTATTATCCATACCGAGCGAATCAGGGGAGTATTTGATTTCATTCGTTTTACTTATTTCACTTTTACATTCTTTACTTGAACATTGGGGACAATGTTCATTTTAAGTGTAAGGGGAGGGTAAAATGATGATACCTTACAAATACACTTTCGCTTGAGTTTGTTTTTTTAATAGTAGATGTGTAATAAAACTATGAGAAATACTTGTTAGTGCAATTTTAGCGCCAAATTTAAAATTTTTTTACAACATTTAGGAGTGAAACTTTAGCCATAGCAAGCATCTCATGGACAGGAGATTGTATGACTAGCACATAACCGTACTTTCAGAAAAAATTTCCACCCAAATGTGTGAGGTTCGCCTTTAGATTTGATAGGAAAAGCATTTACTATTAATGCTTATGAGTGTACCGGTAGCATTTAGATTCTAGAACTTGCGTTAGTGATGCATCCCGAGACCGCTAGTGAGACTACATTCATGTAGTAGGATTTACTACATGATAAGAGGCATTAGGATCACCCTTGTGTTAAACCCGTATCATAATTACTTGACCATTTAAGTCATATTACTTGGCTAGTTAAGTCAACTAATTTTTCCCACACCCTTAGCGTTGTACTCATTTTTAGTACACGAAACCCCTAGTACACCCCTCCGAGCCTATCTTTTCGTTTCTAACTTTAAGCATTTTACTTAAAGGAAGAATTTGTTACACCCCACTTAAATGTACACCCAAATCGCCTTAGCCTTCCGTGTATGCACTCACCTTTAGTGCATTATTGTTATTTGTTAAACCCTTAGTTAATTATCTAATTGATTACATGGTTGCTAAGTCGAGTCATATCCTTGTACATATTGTTTTGGGACGATTGGGACTCATGGGTAAAGTACTTATTTTATGGAGTAATGGGGAAGAACATCATATATTACCCCCATATGTACGTTAATCTTAAAAGTACTCCAAGTGTTTTGATTTTCTTAATTCGAGTCATTAGATTAGTTTATTGTAAAGTATGTAAAAATTCAAGTGTAAGGGGAATTTTCATTCCCTATGATGTATTATTTTGGATGGTAGGGGTAAGAGTGTATGGAAAAAAAATAGAAAAATAAGAGAGAAAAAACATACGGACTACCATCCCTTTTTATTCTATGTTTATTTTATGTTTTTGTTATTTTTCATTTATTAGCTTAAGTCGAGTCTAGTCTTGGCTTAGCAACGCCACATTGTACATGTAATTAACCAAGATTGTTAACTCGCCACCAGTAAAGACTGCCTTTATCCAACAAAACCGTGTATTTCATATCCCTACACCTAACGTTACAACCCTTTAAAAGACCTCTTTGATAGTTTATCCTAGGTGCTTACGCCATGTGGTGGATGTTTGATCCTTTCCCAAGCCTATGGTAATCTATTTTGCTATGACAGGCGGTGAGAGATATCTTCCATTTCCATATTCTAATTTATACTTTATTAGACCCGAGAGATGTGAGTATCTAAACACTATTTATGAGGTGCTAGTGTATGACCTCCGTGCTTGTCTATTGGTCTTTAGTGGAACGATTATTTGTTGTAATTACTTTTATATTAGTGTTAAATGACCCCTAACTTGTATTTTGATTAGAATAAAAGCGCATTTGCTTGAGGACAAGCAAATCTCAAGTGTAAGGGTATATGATGAGGCGAAAAATGAACCACTTTTAGGGGGTCATTTAAGCCCGAAATTGAATTTATTTGATCAAATATTGCCCTAAATCGTTCCTTTTGTGATTTTAGGTACTTTGGGAGAGAAATCTGGAAAAGGAAGCAATTCGGACGTTTTTGGAGCATAAAAGTGAAGAAAACGCCAAAGTCTTAATTTTCCTTGCTGGGAACTGTAGGTGACGGCGTCAAGAGTACTATCCTGACGGCGTCAAGAGTAAATTGCATGACGGCCCAGTGCAAACATGAAGGCGTCACAAGTAGAGCGTCAAGAGTAAAACATGTGACGGCCTGGAAGACCCTAACACATGACGGCGTCAGATGTAGATCTAGGCAGTCCGAGAATTATTTTGGCGGCGAGATGACGGCGTCACCTATTTGGTCTTGACGCCGTTAGCCTCAGTTTTCTATATATAATTTTCTAATTTTCATTCATAAGAGAGAGAAGTTTTGGAGAAACCCTAAGGCCGAACTTGTTACGAATTTTACAGGTTTTTCAAGGGTTTTCAGCCCTTGAACCCTTTCATGTGTAATTGAGATAAGTGTTCTTCTAATTCAATCAATATGTCTATGTGTTGATTGTCTATATCTTGTTCTTGTCTTGATTCCACCATGCTAGGTTAGATCTATCTTGTGTTTGCTTAGATCTAATGAAACCTAGATGTTGATTATGTGTTGATTACTTGTTTATGGTTGTATTGGATGAATGATTTCGATGTTAGGCTTAAGAAAACTGGCAGATCTCCAAATGGTAACATGCTTGAACGTCTTAGGAAACATGAACTGACGTGCACTAGGTTTTATTGGTTGTATTTAATGCATGAGTAAATTCTAATGATCCCATGTTAGGAGCTTCATAAACGACTCGACATAGGAGTGAAGTAGGCACTCATAGGATTGGGGAATTAAGTGCGCCACCCCATGAATGGTATTAAGGAATACAATCCGTCATCCACGCAACTATAACAAGTAATTAACGTGTAAAAGATATCTAGGGAGTAGTGAAATCTAAGTAAACACAATTTCTCCACTTATTGCTCACAACCTTAGTTAATTTAGTTTTATTTTCATTTCTAGTATTTTATTTTGATTGCATATTTAGTATTGGGTTAGTTGACTAGCAACTAATTCCGCCCAAATCCTTCAAACCCGAGATATTTACTTGCTTTCTAAAAAAATATAAAAATACAAAAATAATCATCCATCATCTTTAGAAGTAGTATTTAGGTTTTCTAATCCTAGCAACACTATTCCTAGCTGAACGATCAATCCCCCGGTACTTGTCACTATACTATACTACAACGATCAGGTACACTGCCTGGTGGGGGTTGTAAGCTTCTCAAGATCCCTTGAGAGGTAAAGCCTGGTGCAATCCCTACGCATCAACCCTTCTTCGAATAATAAACCCACGATCCAAAGAAATACCCAAAATGACTGAGAATACTTGAAGTGACCCAAAAACTTGGCTTGACTCTTCTTATGGCTCGACAGTGGTTCGACAAAAGGGAAAAGGAAGTGTTTTTCTTGTATTTTGGTAAGTTGTTAGTGTGTTTGATAAGCGTTTTTATAATTTGAAGTGTGTGAGAAAAAAAATGTGTGAGGTGAGGGTTTTTATAGGCAAATTTAGGCAAGGCTTTTAGGATTTGTTTATTTATTTTGCATAGTTCCAAGAAAGGTGAAAGGATTGTGTGTGTGTAGTCTTAGTCGAGTAGGAAAGTGGTCATGGGACATGTTTGTGTTTGGTCTTGTCGAATGGAGGTGTGGCTAGATATTTGTTTATGAATTTAGAGTAGGGTACAAAAGTGAGGGTGAGGTGACAATTCTTGGTTTATGACTTGTATTAGTCAAATGGGAACAAAGCAAGAAAGGTAAAGGTGTGTTGCGGTTTTTGAAACCTAATATCCTATGGTTAAACTTAGTGTCAAAAGTGAGATGTGGGTTTAATAGTTGTTTATGATTTAGGCTAGGTTTAGGAAATGACTTCGCATAGGGTTTCGTTGGTGTCTACACGCAAGAAAGGAAGAAAGGAAAAGAGTGTCGAGTGACAAAAGTGAAAGAAAGAAGAAAACGAAATGAAAAATGTGAATGTGTGTGTGTGTGTGTGTGTATATATATATATATATATATATATATATATATATATGTGTGTGTGTGTGTGTGTGTGTATGTATGTATGTATGTATGTATGTATATGATTTATTAGTAGTTTGTTTAGGATTTATTTTGTGAGTGATGAAGTTAAGGTTAAAAGTGTTTATGTATATTTTTTTTCTTGTGCTAAATGAGTGTGCTACTAGCTCTTCCTTTTATTAAGTAATAATGCAAGATTTTTAGAATATTATATGTTCCATATAAAGCTAGTTCAATAAAATATAATAAAGGTGTCATTGGTTACTTGTTTGACCAAAAAGGAGGAAAAAATGTGAAAAGGAAGAAAGAGAAAAGTGGTATGTTGGAGGATAAAGAAACATAATATCCAAAGGGTTTTACATGTTTCAAAAAGTAAGTATGGTATATATTATTGTTTATGTTTTAGGCATTATTTAATTTGTAGTTAGGAGTGTAATATCCAAAGGTTGTCAAGGTTGAAAAGTAAAGTATGGGTTTGTATATTTGTTTATTGTTTAGGTTAGGTGTTAGGGAAGGAGACATGTGACTAGTTAGTACAATTCGAATATTTTAAGGAAAAAGATGGGAAATAAGATTCTTGGTTTGGATAATTGAGACATATAATATATTGGGTAACAAGGTTTAGAAAAAGAAAGTATGGCGTGGTGATTTGTTTATGTGTTTAGGCTTAGAGAAGTAGGGTGGCTTGACTTAGTTTGCTTGTTCTTGTACTCAAAGTTGAAAAGAGAAAAGAGGTTGTGTTGTGTTGTGTTAAGAGGGGATAAGGAAAAGAAAGAAAAGTTTTTGGGGTGACAAGTTTGTTACTGAGTTCGAATCGAAAGAGAAAAACAAGAAGAAAATGAATGTGATATGTGTAGTATTAGTTGTTTAGGTAATTTAGTTTAGGAAGTGAGTATTTGGGTTTGTTTTGTTATAATTAGAGAGTTAGGCCCAATAAAGTGAAATAAATGTTCGTTCACGTATATGGAAATTTATGGGATGTTACATTATCCCTCATTATTAACATATATAACTTGTAATTTATATTTTAATATTTAATATATTTTTTAATATTATTTTATCTCTCCTATCTCAAATCCAAATCTAAATCCTAAACCAAATTTAAATCCAAATCCAAATCCTAATCATAAACCAATTTACAAACCAAACGGACCCTAACTTTCTAAAGGTAGAATTTTATCATGAGGGAGCACTGAAGCAACTTTTAAAAGCATAGGTTGGTATTAAAAGGGCAACTAATTAAGAAAAACGGAGGTAACATCTATGCAAAATCATATAGGAAAATTGTTTTTTGTGAGTTTCATAATCATATTTGGGACAGGGTCTACTAGAGTTTTAGGGTGTGTTTGTTTTATTAAGATATTTTAGTTCTGAATCTAACTATCACATCTTACCAGTAAGAGGTGGCTAGAATGTCTAAATCTGAACAAAATAATGTTGTTTGTTTTCATATAATTGTACGAATGATTTTAAGTGATCGTTTATGCAATCTATTTATTAAAACAACGCAACGCTATAATAAGTAACTTATGTAAATATTAAACAAGACTTTTTATTATAAATATAACATAGTTAATAAACCATCAAATATATTATATTAACATGAGTCTTCAATCTCTTATTGAGTATGAGACAGTAAGACAAATCCCCCACCTCTTACTGAGTAAGATGTTATATGTCTAACTAGGTCTGACTCAAAAACAAAAAACAAACAAGCAAAACATCTGACCACTTCTTACTGGTAAGAGTAAGAGGGCTAGTAAGACTTTATTTTAAAAAACAAACACACCCGCAAGGACAATTTTATTTAGGAGTCTGAGATATCGCGTAGCCAATTTTTATATAGACCTTAAAAAATGCACGTTGAAGGCAATAATGCATATGTACATAGAGTAAGGACTTGCTCAGCTGCTGAGCAGAAACAATCAAGTTTCAATAACAATTCGATTAACTCCTAAACTAGAAGAGAGAACAAGGAAAAAAAACTGTTAGACTTTTAGTTAATGTTTATGACCAAAGTATCATAAGATATGTCCATAAATATCCCTTAGAGCTCTGGGTGCAGCTCGTTGTTGTTTCTCACCGTTCCGACGTGTCAGCATCAACAGCGAGCCGTTGCTCGCTGCTGCATCGACCCCCTTGCCGTTCTCCGCCGTTGGATGGTTCATCGTGGGCACGGCGAAGTGCTTTGCTGACACATTGGCAAAAAAAGTGGACGTTGGAGTTGCTTTCAAACGGATATATTACCGTTTCATATGAAATGGTCGAATGTTTATTTTTTATTTTTTTTCCTCCCTTTTAAACACAAATCTATAAATACTAAACACATTTTTATTTCTCCTCACTACAATTCAACCAACAAATCTATAAAACCTTCTATATCTCTTCTTCAAATACACACAAGAATGTCTCAAAACCCGAACGAAAGAGGCTATTTCACGAGCCTACTTACGTCAAACCAACGTCAATACGGGGGATCGTCAAACGAGTCTACTCCCCCGTCACAAAATTCAAACCCTTCATCGCATTTTGGTTCGCAACAATTCAATCCGAATGAAATTTACCGTAACCAACAATATGCGTTTCAACAAGGATTCGCAAATCAAGCCAATTCAATCCGACACCACAATTTTTTAACCCGAATCAACCATCCACATTTCCTACTCCCCCATCACAACCACCAATCGAATCACAACCATCTCAACAAGCGTTTAAAGTACCTAAGGCACGATCACCGGCCAAAGGTAGAGGAAAAATAACCAAAGCCCAAAGAGGAAAAAGCGTCGTAAATTTAGACACGGACGATGACGATGACTTGGAAGAAGCTGGTCACACGCGTGCTCGAAAGTTATGGTCCAAGGAAGAAGAAAAGCTTCTTGCGGAATGGGAAATGACAAAGAGAATGACTTCTTTTGGAACGAAATTCATGAAGAGTTCAACGAGCGGACTACCGGTGAACCTCGTATCAAAAACATGCTATCCGGTAAATGGACACGGCTCAATGGCGACTGCCAAAAATTCTAGGCTATTTACAAATATTTAGAGCGTCGAAGTGGTGAAAATGAGCACAATCATATGAACAATGCCAAGGCGAACTTCGATGAACGCTTTGGTTCGAGGGGTTTCAATTATGAGCATGTTTGGGATGTCTTGAAAAAATACCCAAAATGGGATGCCGAGGATCCGATAGACATTTCATGTCTTGAGGATATATTCGGTCCATAAAAACGACCTCGTCCCGAAAGAAACAATAGACGAGCTGGAAAGAAACAAAAGACGAAAACGTCGAGTGCGGCGAGCTCTGGTGGTAGTCAAACAAGTACTTTTTCGGGACAATTATCTGAAAAGTATACACAATCTAAAGACGCTCAAACGGCTTGTTACGAGGCGCGGAGGAAGAGGGAAGAAAAGGCCTTTGAGAAAGAAGCAAGGGCGTTGGAGTGGCAGGATATGCAGATGCTCATGCTCGAGCCCAGCATGGTTTCTGACCCGGTGAGAGCCGACATCATTCGCAGGAGACAAGCATTGATAACCAAGAAATACCAACGTCTCCCTGAAACTAGCGACGGCGATGACGATGCCGAATAAAATGTATAATCTTAATATTGGTAGTATGTGTTGTATTTTTTTTCGTATCGTATTTTTTTCCGTATTGTAACGTTTTTATTTGATGAAATAAAATTATTATATTGTGTTATTTTTAATTATTTGTGAAATGAATTTATTTTATTTATTGAAATAAATAAAAAAATAAAGTTGTAAGTGGTGAGGGCACAAATGAATAAGTTGAGGTTTGTTGTTTGGTGATGAGGGGTTAGTTGTGAAGAGGTGTTGGTGTGATGTGACACAAGTGGGGCCCGAATGAGGAGCAAAGCTTGTTGTATGCACCTAGCACTCTTATACTACTTACATTTGTACATGTTTAACTTTGATTGTTATTAGAAAAGTACAAGATAGTTATCGTGACTTCTTTTATTAAATCTATTTGCACACAAACTCTAAGGCAATTTTTAAAGTTATTAGGTAGGTTAATGGTGTGTTTCGATTTTTTATTTTATTTTTATTTTTATTTTTTTTGTTTTGTTTTTTTTTCAAAAACAAATATTAAACTCCAAAATTTTTTATAAAATAACACACATGTCGAAAACATATCATCTTGGGCTCATTTTATTCGTAATTTAGAGCCCTTTTCAGCCGTATATTTTTTTATTAAAGAATCGCTTAATATTTTTTACATATTTGATAAATAAAGTTTGTTATATAAAAAATTCGTAAATAGCAAAAGGTTTAAAGTAATTTTCGTAACTCGTTGCACAGTTTTGGGGGCTTTTTTGTAATCTTTTCCTTTTCCTACGGCACTGTTTTATTCTAAAATTAAATGCAAAAGTCAAACGACGATGTTTTCTGTTGAACGACAAATTTTTTAGTTGTTTTTGGGCTAGCTACGTTGTATTGTGCCTGTCTTAAACGACGTTGGTTATAGGGGTTCGGTTTTCGATTATTCTGTTCTGGTTCCGGTTTCGGTTGAATGAATTCGGTTCAGTTCGATTTTCGTATATGGTGACTAGTCAAATCAACGAGACAGTGAAAAGTGTAAATATAATTATTCATCAAACTAGATAATGTTAGTTTATGAACATAAATTAATAGTTGTGTGTTAGGATCGAACTCGAGATCACGGGATTGCACACAATACGTATGAAGAGAAAAAGAAATAATTATTTATAAATGTTATACGTAATTATTAATAAACACAAAACTAGTAATGGGAATTAGTATTTAATGAAAAATGACTAATGACCTATTGACGAAGATTAGGAAAGTAATACTAATGAATATTTGGAAACAAGGGAAGGTTTCGGAATCCCTTTGGGATTACATAACCGATCGGCCAAGGGGGTTCTCCACCTCCTTTGTGCCTTGAGCTCCAAGTTTCAATTAGTATATATACAAACCCTAGATGTATTGTTTTCTCATAACTTGTACGCACATAATAGGTGTTTCCTTTCTTCCCTTCTTGTCCCAAAATCGATTCATCTCCAATCCTATTTTAGGGATTCGATTTTCATAAACTAAAAGTTTTGTGTTTAATTTACTTGCATAAACTTTTACTTGAATTAGTACGTGTGTACAAGAACATGATTCAAACACACTATTGTTTGATTCTTGGATTGAATTACAAAAGAGGTAAGGGGTAATTCTTATATTCCATATAAACCCTAATTAGGGTTCTTGATTTGAAGATTGCAATTGATTCTTGTTCGGGCTAGAATCGCAAATGTATGTTTACTATTTATTATTGATTAATTAATTACATATTACATGATCTTGTAATTGCTTCGTTTAATTACATGTTTTTAGGGTTTTTTGATTCCTAACCCTAATTTTTTAATTGGGTCGATTGACCTTTTAGGGTTTTAGGGTTTTGGTTTTGATTTTTTAATATGATTAGAAACCCTAGGATATCATGTAATTGGTTATGGGTTTTAGTAAACGATCTTGGTGCAATATGTTAATTGTTAAGCATAATCCATGAAAAATGCATGTTTGCATGGATTTAATTGTGTAATAATTTAAATGGTTTAAATTGGATATATGACTTAATTGTTAAGTTATATCGAAACATGTAAATATATTAATAGATGTCGAATTGGGGATGAATCCAATATTAAGTAATCAATTATGTGCTATGTGGTATTTGTTTAGTTTTGGCTTACGCAATCGATTTATCGATGTATGTGGTTCTTTTTCCTTTGAAGAAGAAAGCCCTAATTGAATAAATGCGTTATACACCTAGTTTGATTATTAATAGGATTATTGAATATATTTTGCGTGTGGCTATATGTTTATACATATTTAATTGTTATTATTATGTATATGTTTATTTGGTTGTTTTATTTTTTATTATGTATTACTTGTTTTTTGTTTATTATTATGTTAGACATGTTTATAAACGAAAAAGGGTAATTTTTGAATAGAAAAATAATATTGACTAAATAAATGGTGAAATTGTTTTGGTTTTAAGAGCTTAAATTTCAAAGAATTGGTTGATTGATGTTTTTGTATGTAATGGTTAACTAGGCCCGACCGAAGTTTACACACTACAAGATGGGTATAAGGCTGGCTTCGCATTAAATTGTGGCCTTAGATAGACAACATTTTGTCTTAACGCTCGTTTGTGTGTAAATTAGACTTACCGAACAACCATTACATGTACACTGTCATCTTAAGGGTGAATTCACCACAATTCCATAATGATTATCCGAAACACTAAGCCTTAGGGCTTATGCAAAAGTATGATATAGTGGACGATAATTGTTGGTAATTCTTTAATTGGTGAACCCGATACCTCAATCAAAACTTTGCTATTTTACTCTTAGTAAATTGGTAATAAAAATATTTTGTAAAACCAATGTTATGAAGTTGTATGCATGCTTCTTCATACATTATTTTGATCACGTCAAAATTAATACCCTTATAAAATTAAGTCGAATGCCATCTAATTAAGAACACTTGAAGTTGTAATTTACGTCATGTGAGAACTTGGCGAGATTGCAATGGAGAGGTAAATTTCATAAATTCATTGCTAGCAGATCATCTGATGTGATGGATTTATGAGTTTGCAGTTTTTAAGTTAGACGACTTAAATTGAGTAGGAAGTGAGATCTTGGACTCAAGGCATTAAGATGGGGATTAAACATGCTTACATTACAAAGGTTTTGTGAATGTAAATCCCATAATGATCTAGGAATTGCAATATGATATTGGCAATTATTGTTCGACAATTACCTTGTTGAATACTATCATTACTAGCAGATCAACTGATGTAATGGTACTATGTCAATTTGGATCCTAGCTTTAAGAAAATACTACGGTTTATATGAATATTTATCAATGGGTATTTTATTTTCTTAAAGACCAATTATCGAAAATACTAAAATTGAATTTTGGAATTCATTTTAATGTATTAATGCAACGTTCAAACCGTAAATGCACTTTGGCCTTTGGTAAATTGATATCGTTCTGTTTTCAAACCAATGTTTGATTAAAAATAATTTACTTAAAAGACAAAAGAAGTCTCCTTTCTATGAAAGAAGAGTGAGACACAATCCTATTCCTTTTCATGAATGACAAAGGATAATAGGAATATTAGATATGTCTAAATTCTAATTTAACTCATAGCAAATTTTTTAATAGTTAAGAAAATTGCGAATATTTTCCATAGGGATTTTATCATCCTCATTTGGTGATTAAATTCTTAGTAACAAATATGATATTTAGTTAACAGAAAATTATGTATGACATTTTATGAGTTATTATAATTAGAATCTAGACTAATTACCGCAAAATGTTTAAACACAAACTAGTTGTTTTGACTATTCTAAAGGTGCTGCATACAATGTAGGATGGTAGACCTGGAAAAAATTGCATACCCAATTTTTCAAGTTAATAGCATTTGGTGGATAGTCCATCATTTACGTAGTAGAATAGACTTTTTAATGCATAAGCAATTGTTACGTATGGACATTTTAAGGTGTAGGAAAGTTAAAAGCACACTATTTACTTTTACTGGATATGAAACATTTACAATGTTGTCAAATTCAGTGGGAGTATTGTGTACTCATTACTGAATAAGGAATTATTGTAATGATCTTTAATTCAGTGGGAGTTACAAGCTTTGACATCTTAGTAGCTAAAGATAATTACTTTCCAAGTAGTAGACACTCATACTTTTAAGGATAGTCTTGTACGTTTCCTTACTAGACATTGTTGTTCTATAACTACTTGTTATGCTAAAATCTATGACACAATCATATTGATCACATAAACAAATGCATGGCGTGTTGTTTATCAACTATATGAGGTTGTTCCATGCACAAGTGGGAGAAATGTTATCTTTAAATGTGTGCAAGAAACAACTCATAAAGATATGATTTAATATATTCTCTTGACTACATAGTAAGAGAATAATGTTTTAATATGAATGATACTAATTCAAAGGACACTTGATGTTACAATTTATGTTATGTGAGAGCTTAGCTAGATTGCAACAACAAGGTGAATTTCATATTTTCATTACTAGCAGATCAACTGATGTAATGGAACTATGAGAATTTGCAGTTTCTAAATTAGATACCTATTAGAACATGTGTCAATATGATATCAAGACTACTTTAATTTTTATATTTATGAATTCATGGAATGACATAAATTAATAAAATAATCTAATGCTGCTTCAATCTGAATATTTATGTGTTCTTAGAATGACATAAATAAATGAATAAATAATGTTGTTTACATTATTGTGAAGTAATATATTAACTTGAAATTACTATTGAAATCAAAAGATGGTGTTCATTATTACTTTAGTTAAACATGTTTATGTTTCATTGTAAAGATATAAACATAAAGTCTTTTAATTGTTACAAGACTTATAATAAAGTAAGACGTTATATTGTTATGTCTTTTAATTAAGACATATACATGAAGTTATTAAATTGTTAAATGACTTATAACGTATAGTGGGATTATAACAGTTTATATTTTCTTGTAAAGACATGGACATGAAGTGACTTTGTCAAAAGTACTTGTGTTATAAAGCATGTAATTAGCTTGAAAATTATTATACCATTAAAATGCATTAGTTGGTAAATAGACAAGTCAAAACGAATATGGTTATCTTAAATATTGTTAGATTGTCTTACAATATTAATACTAATGAAATACCAAATGTTTATGGTATGTTCAGTTAGGAAAATCAAACTCTTGTTATATTGTTTGATTAAAGATAACTATGTCTTCTTTTCTTCCAAAAGTTATCAAGGTTAGAATGTTGAGTATTACTTGGACATATTTAATAAAACTCCAACATAGAAGATTAATAAGACATTATCATATGATGGAATGTGATGAATGTGATGAGTCACATTAAGCCTTAAATTGAAGTTCCAAATTTGTTTAACTGCTTATGAAGAGGTTATTAACAAAGTAAATTCAGGAACTGTCGATATGTATTTGTAATATCCCAAAAGAGAACATTGTATTGTTGCTTTATTTGCTAAGTATTTAAAGATAGTCTTTAAATTACTAAAAGCAAGTGAGAGTTTTGATTTTTAAAAGATAAAATTACAAAATACATAATCTTCTAAAATACACTAGCAAATATCATGATGAAGTTTAACATTTGAATGTTAAATCTCAAGATGATAATAAAGTTTGACATTTAAATATTAAATCTCAAGATGATGGAATTCTCATTCATAAAATAGCAAAATATCTCAAATATTTGATTAATATGCTGAGAGCTATGATTTACAGGATTATTGTAAACCTGATAATCATTATGATACATCACCAAATATGAAATTGGGTAAAGTATACATGATATGAATGATTAAGATGTTGTCCATAAAGATAATCAACTTTAGAAATTTGGTTTATCTTAATAGTTAGACTAGAAAATGAAGATGAGTTTCTTCAAAGATAAGGTAACCTTTGTGGTTCAAATCTTTGTATAGAAATCATATGGACAATATTGTGCACATATTTAATGCATGACAAGATTATTAATCACACTTAAGTAATTAACTGTGATTGAATATTCTTTTCTAAACACATTAAATATATAAAGATTATGATTGTCATATTTATGAAATTGACAATAGAATATCAAAACTCTTTCTTGAGTAATTACTTGAGCGAGGACGATAAGTAATTAAAAGGAGTTTATGAATTCAAATAAATCTTTGGAAGTGTACAAAGTGCAATAATCCATGAATGGATAAATGCATGCATCTAGAAGATTATTCTTGTGTTTAATTATTAAATCCATGTTTTGATTTATAATTAAAATAAGATAATTTCTAAATATTCCTAAAAGCTAGTGGGAGTATTATGTTTAATTTCTTAAATCATATATGTTGTGGAACATATAAAAGTAACATTCCATATAAGTTAAAAGTTAAGTCTTAGAATGGAATGAAATTTTACTTGTAAGATTTAGGAAATAAGACATATAACCTTGGAATGAATGTTTATTGTTGAAACATGTGTGGTAAATGAATCTAATATAACATGATATATTATTTAGAAAGTCTAAATGGATATGAATGACATGAATAAAATCTAAGTATGACTCAAAGATCTTTCATGAACATCATGTTTTGTTTTATCATGCTTGATTACAAGATGATTTGGCAATATTAATATCTAATTAAAAAGTTATTAGATAACTTGTGTAATATTCTAAATGAATATGTTTGATTATAGAATCACATCCTAAATCTAGAACAACTTTCAAATTCTATAGATGAACAATTTTCAATTGTTGTGAAAGTTGTCATAGCCAAAAAAGTTGAAAGTTTGAAGGGCATCAAACATTACACAATAGATATTAAGGTTTACATGAAGTTTTAATAACATATTGTTGTTGCATACAATGATGTTATTGAAATTGAGATGACACTCAATACTAGTTATGGTAAGGATTTCGTTCTTTGCTATATGTACTAGTTGTGCTTACTAAAAGCATAGTTGCATTATACATTAAGAGAATCAGAATACTTTAAACTTTAAAATGTTTGGAAGTTTGATTATCATCTATTGGTGGTTATGGATGTCACACATTTTATGAAATGTTATATGGCATTATCAAAATAGTTAAGTATGCACATACAAGAACTTCAATAGTTGAATTCTTGGAATAAGTATTCTTAAAATTCCGATATATCAAAGTTGGATGATTTATGTCTTGTCAACAAGTATGAATGTCATTACTTGAGACATAATTCATCAACAAGAGTTATCATGCATTGATCTATTTAGTATTTGGATAAAGGATGTTAAACAATTATTATAATAAATTTAAATACATGGTGTGTTTAATTTATAATATATTGTATCCTATATTTGTATGTTTAATCCATGAATAAATGTTATTCTAAATTGTCCGTTGTCAGTTAATAATATGGGAATATTATTAAATCAAGACAAATCTGAAGGTTGGTATAATATACTTAAAGTATATTGATGCGTAGACATGTCATTTCAGATGATATTCAATGATACCGAATATAGGACTTATCCTAACTACATGATGTTACTTTATGGATTTTGTTATTAAGTAAATCATGAGAAGTTATCCTCAGACTTGAGATGCAAGATAAGTGTCATGAATGTAGTACATTTTTGTGGAACAACTTAACGCTATACGTAACTGGTAGTCATAAGGGTTGTTTTCGAAACTGTTACAAAATTTGTGGGTTTTGCTTGTAGTCAAGATAGAATTTGTTCATTCAAATTTAGTTTTGGAGTTTAATACTTCTAGGCCCCTCGTAGGGTTGTCAAGATGTTTGCATGGCCGTGCCCAAGATTTCCCTGAATATGTTCAGATGATTTGGTAATCTTGATCAATCACTAACAACGAGAAATAGAATGGTTAATTAAGGAATGACTTTGATCTATATCCTTATTAATGTGGTATTAGAAACAAAAGGATAATAATAATGAGAAATCATTAAAAGGTTTTTCCATGAGCCTTACTCGAGATCGTACTAGAGGCATCGGCGTGTTGCAAGACGCTAACCGATGTGATCACACTATTAAGATATGTCCAAGTGGGAGCTGTTAGTTTATGAACATAAATTAATAGTTGTGTGTTAGGATCGAACTCGAGATCACGGGATTGCACACAATATGTATGAAGAGAAAAAGAAATAATTATTTATAAATGTTATACTATACGTAATTATTAATAAACACAAAACTAGTAATGGAAATTAGTATTTAATGAAAAATGACTAATGACCTATTGACGAAGATTAGGAAAGTAATACTAATGAATATTTGGAAACAAGGGAAGGTTCCGGAATCCCTTTGGGATTACATAACCGATCGGCCAAGGGGGTTCTCCACCTCCTTTGTGCCTTGAGCTCCAAGTTTCAATTAGTATATATACAAACCCAAGATGTATTGTTTTCTCATAACTTGTACGCACATAATAGGTGTTTCCTTTCTTCCCTTCTTGTCCCAAAATCGATTCATCTACAATCCTATCTTAGGGATTCGATTTTCATAAACTAAAAGTTTTGTGTTTAATTTACTTGCATAAACTTTTACTTGAATTAGTACGTGTGTACAAGAACATGATTCAAACACATTATTGTTTGATTCTTGAATTGAATTACAAAAGAGGTAAGAGGTAATTCTTATATTCCATATAAACCCTAATTAGGGTTATTGATTTGAAGATTGCAATTGATTCTTATTCAGGCTAGAATCACAAAGGTATGTTTACTATTTATTATTGATTAATTAATTACATAATACATGATCTTGTAATTGCTTCCGCTATGCTCTCTTGATGTGTTTGGTTTATTTTATATGATTGTCATGATATTAGGATTACCATTCACAGTTCAAATACAAAACAAGTACAATTAACATAAAACACATACTAGGAAGTCGAGATTTAACCATCCATTACTTTAGATAATAGATTAAAAGATCCAACTAAAACGCTTTTATGATAAGCCTTCAGTAAACCAATGCTTCTTTGCAGCTTTTCCCCTTAACAGAACTCTAAATCAGTTGTGACCATCCATGACTTGTTCAATGACTTCTTTAGAAGCCTTCAGCAAACCAATGCTTCTTTGCAGCTTCTCCCTCTTTCTTGCCACAGAGGGTGGTTCATCCAGCATCTTTTCTATACCACCACCACGCACAATCACCTCATTCATTTCCTTCTCAATTTCCTTGTTCACCACTTTTTGTATCAGAAACCGTAGCTGAAGTGCTACCCAGTCCACCAATCGTTTCAAAACAATTTTCCAATAAGCTGTCATCCTCATTTTCAAATCAAAAGCTTGATCCCTTGTGTTAGCTGCAACACCTTTCAGATGCGAAATATTAATATTGCCATAACCTTCCACAGTAGTTGTTGAATAGTTATTGGACATCGATGATGAAAATGTGCTACTGTATCCCATTAACTTGTTATATGAAGCGGTGAACTCGGGGTCACAAGTGTAATCAGTTATTTTCTCCATTTCTATCATTTCAACAACTTTTTCCTCAAACTCAACCTTCTTTTCCCGCATCACGTGCAAAGTTGCTTTCCTCATGGACGGAAGCAACTGAGGGTAATTACCACAACGATCAACAAGTACTCTTACACAAACAGTTTCAAGATAACTCCACACTTTGTCTACAAAGCTAACAGGCATATTAGATATGGTGTTCACTTTTCTTTGGAGCAAGCATAGGAACACTGAGTGAGGAAGGAAATTTGGCAACCTGATTCCATTCGCTCCCTCCAAAACCTTCATTTCCTCAACTAGAAAATCTTCAGAAAACTTGATACTCGTGTTAAGTTCTACTGAGAACTCATCTAGCATTTCAACCAGCCGAGCATTGCAATGCATTTGGTCATCATCTTCATATTGGTCTAACTCGCCTCGGATCAAGATCCTTTGAAGTGTTTCTTTCAAGGAACTAACTACTTGCATAAATGCAACCATCGCGTCAGGAACAGACGTTAGAGTTACTGGTAGTTTGTTGAGGTCAGAAATAGAGGCATTGAGCCTCTCACTGATCTTCTTGACAATGTCTGGTAAACATTTCGATATAATCTGTGACTGTATCTGCACAAGCTTATTAGCCAAAACAGGAATACCCACCATGGAACTGTCAATCTTGGACAGCAAAGGGTGAGTCTCAAAAAGTTGAGCTTCTTGGACTCGAGCTTCATCATATGTTTCATCATTGATTCGGTTTCTTACACATGTGTAACCAAGGCCAATGTTCACGTCATTGGCTAAAACTTTCTCGAGTAGGCCATCTGGGGATATATCGCATTTGGTTACAACAGCCAGTGTCCTCTCCCCGGTACTGTCCACAAGTCGGGACATACAAATTGATTCACATGTCGTGAAATCAACTGAGGCTGGAAGAACATTCAATATGATACTTTCTTCTGGCTTGATATACTCCATTATCATCCCTTGAAACGTTAACATACAAAAATAAATGTATTAGATTCAAAAAAGAGTATATCGGATCTCGCTATGTTTTACGGATAATATGTATAGATGTAGGGTTATAAACCAGACTAGACAGCTCACGAGCTACTCGACTCGCAAACCTCTCAAAATGGACACGGTTTAAACAAGTCAAGTTCGAGCTCGAGCTACTCGAGTAGATTTTCGAGTTTAGTACGAGCTCTAAAATGGAGTTCATTAATTAACAAGCATTTGACTATTTTTTATTTACACCGTTATGTCACCACGTCCTCGCTCAGGCGAGATTTGGGTATTATTGTTGTTGTTGGTGTATGTCACCATGTAAAGGAACATCTTTATGTGTTACACTAGTATGTGTTTGTTTTGGTTTATACCAAATTCTGGCCAAAATTTATGGTAAAAAATTACAAATAGCAAAAATGAACCTAAATATAATCATAATTCATAAGTACCTTACTTTTAAAACAAGATTCAAAACGGTTCATTTGTTGTACTATAAAGAACTTATATAACCAAAAAATATTCAATTTCTTATACACAAGAGGGTGTTATGGATTCCTTCTTGCATTCTTTTGAACATTGATAAAGAATTTAATTAGCTAATCTTATCTATAATAAATTATATAATTCTCGATAACTGTTTATATAATTGCTTATTTTGAAGGCTCAAAGCTTATATGCATAAGTGTACAATAAAATATGCTCATAAATGTACACTTTTATTATATTACTCCGTATGTGTCAAAAGCATGGATATCCCAAAACCCAAAAACATACCAGAAACTTGCTCATAAATGTCTTTGGGTTGATCACCAACGGGAACCCTAGTGATCCCAGGCAAGTCAACCATAGTAAGATCCGGAACATTTCTTTTCTTAACAACCAAAGTCAACGGTACATTCTTTACACCTTTACAATTTCCAGCAACCTCAATAGTCGCCTTATCAATAGCTTCAGATATCTCATGTTCACCATCTATCTTCACCTTCTCATCCTTATACTCCAACACATACTCGGGTACATCATCTTGGTGGTGTTGAAGCCTCATTATAAGAGGTACTCTAGTACATATCTCTTGTCCACGAGGCAAACTTATGCCTGCTAATGATTCTAGTACGCTAGACTTGCCTGTGGACTGATCACCAACAACGACAATGGTGGGAAGTGGGATACCTTCTTGGGTGACATTCATACGTCGGAGCTTGTCTACAGCGTCGAGTATGGGACGGATCTTGTCATTAAAAGATGACCCAAGTGGTGGAAATGTTGCTTTTTGATCGTTGTTGGCGATGGGATGGATCACTTCACCACCGTTTTCGTCGGTTTTTGTAGTGTCATTTTTAGGTTGAATGACGGTTTTGCTGCATGTGACCACCATTGTTGCCGGAATAGGGAGCTAGAATGAGGAGGTGGAAGAGTTGTTATTAAAAGCTTTTTGAAATATCTGTACTAGTTATCTCAAAGATCTCTTTGTGGATTTTGCCAGTACGTTAAGTAGAGTGTAGTCACTAGTGTGTTTGATGAGGCCAGTCACTTAAAGTTTGTAGCTGTGACTAGTTTTTATTGCTGCCTTTGAAAAATGTAACTGATCGTACAATAATTTGCAGGACTTTGAAAAATGTAACTGATCGAAGGATATTTGGGGGTATGATCTAGCGAAACTCGCTCGTAACATGAAAATAAGAAATACTAAAACATTACGTTAAGTGATTGTGCAAACACTACGTTAAGTGATTGCGCACGGGTTGGATCCTATGAACCACCTCCGCCGTGCGAGTAAGTATTTGTTATGGTGATTATGCAAGTGTAAAGTAAGTAATTGAGTGTTTAGTTAACGTGCCATAATCAATGACTCATCCAAGCTATTTATAGGGGATGAAATAGGCTTTGGAGGGCTGTTGCACAAGACTCGAGGATCATGGGGTTATCCCATATTTCTGGTAACCGCTGGGCTTAGTAACCAACGTTCGTAACCTTGGCGGGAAAGCTGGGGTAAAGGGGGAAACGTGGGTGTGACCAAGTCAATGATCTCCTTTACATAACTGTCATCGAAGGATCCACCCCGAAGAGTGTGAGGCTTCGATTGGCGAATTCCCAAATGATAACTATTGTAGATAAATAGTTCGATGCCAAAACAGGTTGACCTGAGGTCAGATATGTAGCTTTCAAACATGCTCGAATGGGAGGCCTTCGAGCGGTTCGGAGAGTATGTTATCAGTAACCATAATTTATTTTTTATTTTTATAATTTCTTTTTATTATAAAACAATAAAATTGAAAGTACAAAATATAAAATTTAACAAGTCAAAAGTGTGAAAAACTAGAAGGGGGGGGGGGGTGTTTAGTAATTTTACCGTTTTAAAATTTAATTTGTTTTGAAAACTTTGTTTGATATCAACATAATGCAAACAATAAACCAATAAGTAAAGTGCAAGTAAGTAAAGAAACAATTAAACCACAACACGTATGTTTATAGTGGTTCGGTTTACAAGAACTCTTTTTCTTTGCCCTACTCCACTCTCCGAGTTTCCGACTCGAGAGTATCCTTCACTAATCAACAAACTCCTTTAACCGGCAGAGAAAACCTTAAACGTCGCTTACACAAGATTACCGACACAAAGCTAGATGCCGAGTTCTTTTACAAGGGTACAACCACTCCCGACACTCTTTGTATTTTGCAGACTAAAATACTAACCAATCACTACAGAGGGTTTATAATTGTTTGGTACAAACAATGATGTCTGAATAATAACAATTCACATAATAACAAAATAACAAGCTTTGCAACGTTTTATTGAAGCTTGTAATGCTTTGATCTTCTTGCTATAAAGAAGTTCACTAAAATGAAATATAAATGAGTTAGATATAAGAAAATATGAACGAGAGAATATATGATGTTGTTTATGATTGTAAGTGATGAGAAAACATCAATGTGTGGCTTGCTATTTATAGTCAAAACTGACTGAGCAAGACACGGATGGGACTAAACCAAATCATGTGTTCCGTCCGTGTATCCCTTTAGTTCTGCCAGAACCTTTCAAAAAATCTCTAATGATCTTGATCAAATCTAACCAAAATATTTTCATATCTTTTCAATGATTATATGAGTGAGGATCTAAGCCAAATATATATGAAATCTTCTAATGATCTTCACAATCTTACAAAGATATTAAAGTGATGCATGCCATAATGTGATCATACATTTCCAATTTTAGAATTAAAATATAATATGAAAATGTATATTTGTAAAATGTATATGTAACTAAAGTGATGTTTTAGATGTATTAATAAAAGACTTGTGACATTATTAGTAAAAGACTTAATCATATTTATGTTTTGCTAAAAATAAAGTTTATAATTGTCGTTAACAAAATTTAGCAAATATCGTAAATTGTAAATAACATTTCAATGCGATATTTGTATTAACAAAAAATATTAAACTGACAAAAAATACGAAACAAAAACTGATAAATAATTATAGTCTATTGTTAACAGGGAAGTTTAAAGAAAATATATTGTAGTATTTTATATTGTTTATTAGATCAGTGGGTACCAATAGCAGAGCTTTTTTTTTTTTCTTTTTTTTTTTTTTTTTTTTTTTTTTTGGTAAAATTTATAGATGTAAATGACATAATAATATCTATATAACTATGAAATTCAATTTTTTTTTTTCAAATAGAGTTTGCTAAAGTTTTCGACATTAGTCTCCATGATCAAATTAGATAGAGTTTTTATCATGTCCCATAAGCTTGAAATGTCATTTATGCTAGATTATGTGTTAAGCATAGTAGGAGCGTTTGTTTTGCTTTTTTGAGCTGAGATGTAAGTTCACCCACATCCATTGTACTTATTTGTTTTTTGGCGTAATAAAATTTACCATGAGTATTGAATCCCTTTACCAAAAATATAGCAAGTACTTATCTTCCACGACCAAAAAACACATACCATGGAAAATTCAAAAGTAACATTTGTGTTCAAACAATCAACCAATTTTAAAGCAAAGCGATCCTAAATATTACTATTTTCAATCAATAAAACCATAGATGGCCAACAGGTTTAGATTATCCTAACATATAAATAGTGTTTGAGCTGAACCTAACCGACTTTCAACAGAAAAGTTACACATTGACTAAAATAATTATTAATAAAAAGTATAATACGAAGCAACATATAAATCCCAGGTTCCTACTACTTTGCGTTCATAACTCACATGACCAGACATCATATTGTGAAAAATACTCAGAAACATTTGTTTTGCAACAAAAAACACACTGCAATTTGGCGGACATATAAAATTGCAAATACTTAACCTATCTAAGCCATGATAACTCAAAACATGTAATCAAAGCACACTTATTTAACACATAACAGTCTCATTTGTTAAATAAGTCTTACCATACATTTATCGCATGACCTAAGAAAGAAAAAAAATAGACAAACACATTAGTTTTGCAATCCAGACTTAAGCATACAAAATCAGCACTCGTGACCATAATGTATCAAGCATAAACATAAAATATGCCAACCCGCTATAATTTCCTGCCACAAGACTCATATGACCACATATAAAACTACCAAAAAATAGCTACTAATAACCATGTTAGGCTGAACACTTTGTTATTACTTGGATATGTTAATATAATAAAGTGGATTTGGCTATGATTTGATCTTATTCGATTTCTTGTTTATATTAAGACCTTGTTGTACTTGAAATTCATCTGCATTGTTTATCACTTCTGGTTATATGTATTAATTGGTAAAGATCGAAAGAACCACTTGGTATAACATAATTATCGAAGTACGTCTATGTGCTTTGATCAATTGGTTGGAGAAATTTGTTTTTATTAAGTAATAAACAACTGAGTTTATGGTGTTGCAATTATCCCTGTGAACTTGTGAATACATATTTCCTTGGTAGAAAACATAAGTCTTGAATCAACCGGTTAATTTGTGAAAATGACATTTTGAAGAGAATAGCTATTCGTGAATTGAACTTGCTTTTTCCATTAAGATCATCATCATTTGGCCACCACTGAGTTATAGAAGCTATCAAAGTAATCATACTTGTCCCATATTTGAATCATTTTCTAAGTAGCCGTTATTTACTTAAACACTTTCTAAAATCCATCTGAGTAGTTTTCGTGATAATTAGAATAATCCCAGTCCCCGTGGAATGACCTGGTATTCTATAAATGATAAGGATTTATTTGATGCGTTTTAGGGGGCCATTTAAGCCCTAAGTCATGAATTTATGGTCAAAAATTTCTCAAATCGTTTCTTTTCTCATTTTAGGTACTTGGGACGTGATTTCTGAAATATGGAGCATTTTGGACATTTTAGGCTCAAGAATGAAGAAAACAACAAAGTAAAAAAAAAAAGTCAGGATTTACACCTGACGGCGTCAGGCTTTGGATGCTGACGCCGTCACTTGAAGATTGGAGCTGATGGAAATTACAACATGACACCCTAGAAAGAATTTGAAGATTTGCACCTGACGGCGTCAGTTGCAATTGAAGTGAGGCCGTCTGGCTTTAGGAATACACCAGACGCCCTAGAAGCCATAAAGAGTGACGATGTCAGTGATTTATGTGAGCAATATGAAACCCTAAAAAGCGGCGTTCTGACGGCATCAGAATCTATAACTTGACGCCGTCAGCTTGTAATCTCTATATATAGTTCAGGCCTTTTCATTCATCAAGTGTGCAACTTTGGAGACAAACCCTATGGACGAATTTCCTGAGATTTCAAGTGTTCCCAAACCCTCTTTTCTTTCATGTTTCATTGAAGATAAGTAAACTTTTAATCATTCAATATGTCTATGTGTTGTTTGATTATCTGTTATGTTTTTCTTCCTTTTAACATGCTAGCTTGAGATATTTAGTGTTTGCTTAGATCTAATGAAACCTAGTTATTGATTGTTGGTGAGTTGTTTATTGTTTGGTTGATTGATTCGCGTTATGCTTAAGAAAACTGGCTGACCTCTTTTGTGTAACAAGCTTGAACATCTTAAGAAACGTAATCGGAAGTGCACTACGGTTTTATTGGTTATATTTAAGGCATGAGTAGATGTTGATGATTCTATGATAGGGTACTAAACGTGTCATCGTAAGAATAAATATATATTCATAGAGTTGGGGAAGGACGTGCACGCCCCCACGACTGGTATTAAGGAATACAACCCTTCAACTAAACAATTGTGACATTCAACAAACCAACAAGAGATAACTATGGAGCAATAAAATCTAAGTAAACAAATTTGTCTCATATACGAAGTCCACCATATTTACTTTCCTTGTAATTATTATTTTATTATTTTTAGTTTAATTTGTAGTTTTGGGTTAGTTGATTAGCAACTAATTCCGCCTTCTCTTCCAAAATCGAGATTTTTACCGCTTTCATAAAATATAAAATACAAAAAGAATCATCCCTCACATTTAGACCTAGTTGACCTACACTTCAATCCTAACGACACTATTCCCCTAGAGAACGATCAATCATCCGGACATACCATATACTACACTACAACGATCAGGTACACTGCCTTGAGGATTGCAAAATCTCTCAAGATCCCTTGAGAGGTAAAACCTTTTGCGAGGTTGCAATCTTCGCATCAATAAACTCATTACTATAAACGAGGGTTATACTTTTACTCGTATGTTTTGAAATTAAGAGAAACAGTAGAACTAGTATTATAAATTTAAAGCTTTCGATACACAACAAAGTTTTTTGCGCCTGAAATAATACTCCGGATATTTTAGACTAAATAGTCGTCCCGCAAACGTTCTTCAGCAACTTCATGTTCACGGAATATCACATTACACATTCTTGAGGTTTGAGCTTGTGTTTGCAAAGATTGCTGATACTGATAAGCTTGCGTCATAAAGAAAATATCGGTTTCATCATGGACGTTGGAAAAGCTAACATATTCTTCATCGAAATTCATTTTTGGTTATAAAATGTGTGTTGTGCTGAGAGAATTAAGTTGGAAAATAAGTAATCATGTGTAAAAAGTGGTTGTATATTTATAAAGTGGTCAAAATTTTCAAAAAAAAGTGTGTTTTGGCAAGGGTGAGTTAATTGGCACTGGAAATGGAGCGATGAGGGTGGAGTGTGGTCACGTAGGTTTGGCGGCGCCATTCAGAGTGCACGCTGGGAATGGAGCGTTGCATTTATGATGATACAGCTCCTATAAGGCTAAAGGGGGTGATGGGTTAGCCACTCACTGCTACTTCAGCTTTCTCCCTCCTCTCACTTCCCCTCACTCCCTCTCACCAAACATTTGTTTTGGTCACCCTTTCTCACCTTTCATACAAATTTTTTTATCTAATTAATAAAACTTTACATTTATAAACTAAGAACGTAAATGTGAACATAAAAGTAAACGTAAACGTGCGAAATTAAAAATCTTTATTCATAAATTAAAACATTACACAGATTGTCAGAGTTGTAAAAAAATGCACGAAAACTAAAACACATATGGGTTTTCTTTAGAGGATATTTATAATGAAGCGGAATGAAATGAAGGACGAAGATAATTTATTCCTCATTTCATTCCGCTTCACATAAATATCCTTGATAAAAACCCGTATGTTAAAATAAAAATACAAATTACGATACGAAATTTAAAAAACAGTACGAAAACTAAAAAAAAAACAATACGAAAACTAAAACATAATCGTCCTAATTGTATTTTCCATGTAGGCAAATAAACTTAGTATTGATTTGTTCTTATATATTCCCCGCCTTTCTAAATAGAGCATTATGCATCTTTTAATCTTTTGTAGATTATTCGTGATGCGAGGATTACTGCTTCACAAAAAATTTTACTTCTTAAGGGATCTTGAGAAGCTTTGCAATCCTTCAGGTAGTGTACCTAGTCGTTATAGTGTAGTATAGGTATGTCCATAGGATTGATCGTTCTCTAAGGGAATAGTGTCGTTAGGTTGAAGTGTATCTCAATTTGAGCCTAAAGGTGAGAGATGATTCTTTTTTATTTTTATCTTTTATGAAAGCAGTAAAAATCTCGGTTTGAAGGAGTGGGCGGAATTAATTGCTAGTCAACTAACCCAAAACTAATAATTAAACTAAAATTAAATAACAAGAAAATAAAAATGGCGAACTACTTATGATAAGACAAATGATTGATGCTAAACAGGTCAACTAAAGTCAACCACAGAAGTGGTCAATATAGTCAAACAACTTAGATCCAATCTCCGTGGATAGTACAGAGTTTCCCCCGGTCGTTATGTCCCAGCGAGATTGAAATGGTGTTTTGAAAAGTTTATAGGAATGAGTGATACTGAAGATAGTAACCAAAGATGATTTGGATTTGAATTACACTACTGGAATTATTTGGATAACAGTATATAACAAGCACATAAAACAGATATGTATACAAGTAAACAAATTAGAAATCAGAAACGATTGTGTGCTGGAAAAAAGGTGAGTTTTGCACAAATTAAAACTACAGGGGGTGAAAATGAAAATTTTACAAACTTAATATTAAAAAGAAAATTAAATTAAAAAGAAAAATATTTTTTTGATTATTTTATTATTTACTATTAATTATTTAAATAAAAATTATTTAATTATTTAATTAAAACTAATTAACTTATACTAAAAAGCTTTATAATACAAAATTAAGCTAGAAAATTACAAATTTAATTTTTTTTTTTAAATTCTAAAATGACTTAAAACAAATTTAGAGACTAAAAATATATTTTTTTTTGTCTTTTTGTGGATATAATATTAATTAAATACTAATTATATTAATTAAACTGATTAAACTAATTTAAATGACTAAAAATAGCAAAATGACTTAGAAAATTATGAGAAAATTTATAAAACTAATTAATCATCTCAAGAATCCTAAAAAAATTATAAAAAGTTTATAAAAATTATTTTTAGACTATTTTACTAATTATTTACTTGATTATTAATTAAAAACAAATGAAACTAAATTAATTAAGAAAAATAGAAAATGAACTGTGAAAATTATGAAAAATTTCCTAAAATTATTTTATGAAATTTAAAACATAGGAAAATTATAAAAAGGTACTGCTGTTAAATTAATAAAACTATTTGATATACTAATATTACTTAATTATTATTTAAACTAATATTAATTATAATAAATACTAAATGAAAAGAGAAAAATATAGAAAAATTTCTAAAAATACTTTAATATAATAGAAATTTAAGAAAAATATAAAAATGAAAAAGTGCTTAATAATAAGCTGAGAGAAAATTTTAAATATATAAATTCTAATAAATAGAAGCTATCACTATTTTAAAATTTGGTTTTTTCTGGTTTTTCTTTTACAAAACTAATTTACCACCAAAATTAAGCAAATTTTACAAATGAACTTTGGCTAGTGCTTAAAAATAAGCACTTGAGGCACACAAATGCTTAACAGATTATAGAATGAAGCTTATTAGGACTTGTGGTTTTTGAAAAGGCTATCACATGATGTCTCAAGTACAAATAAGCTACAAACAGATCATGACTACTAGAAATAAGCCCAAAGAAACTAGATGAGTACTTGAAATAAGTTACAAATAAGCAAATAAGCTAATCCAAGTCCTGACAGACCAAACATACCCAATTTGACTACTTCAGGCCAATGTGGGGCCCACTAGGGGGATTGGAAGCCCAATCTGTAACACCCCCATTTTTCACTGATCTCAGCGGATAAAGTGTTTGGGGTATTACTTCATAGAATCACAGATACAGTAATAGAAAACGACTCGAAAAAAGACGTTTTGAAAATTTAGTTATCATTCATAATTATCAGAGTTTTAATTATAAGAGATATACTTTTATTTTGTTGAGGTCCCAAAAATCTAAGAGTTAGGTTGGTTGTGTTTGAATGATAACCATGAAAAGTCCTCCGAGTTCAGTACCTCCTTCCGCCATAGGTCCGTAGAAGTAATATACCTAAAATACATGCTTAAAAAGTCAACACTAGGTGTTGAGTGAGAATCATAGGTTTAGGGGTTAGTGAATACAAGTTCCCTGGGTTCAGTTGTTACACCCATCTGGGAAAATACAAGTTTTTGTGATAATTGTGATGCATGCACAATTATCAGGAGTTTAGTAGGTTGCACTAAGCTCATGAATCACACCTTAACGATTTGGGTCATGTGGGCTGCAGACCCAACATGAGAGGATAGAAGGATAACTTGCCAAAGTTATACCTTGAGTGGATTCAAATATAGTACTTATTGGTACCACCTAGTGGGTGTTAATACCAATGGGAGTTGTCAAACTCCAATAGATCTATCAACTATATTCGCGTTCATTTGGATAAAACTTTCCAAACGATTAGATTCATGAATTTTGGTTATGTAGTGGTGGCAGTTAGTTTACTCGTGCAAACAACCAAAGAAAAATACTTGTATTCGGTTTTAAGAAGCATTTAGCATGTATCCCCCTTACGGGGTTTATAAAAGCATTTAGAGTGAAAGTTTAAAAAGATGTAAGGCATGAAGACTCACCTGGGTGTAGAGAAATTTAAGTGATGCAAATAGTGACTCGGGAACTAGACCGCCTTACTCACGTATCCTAATGTGTTGTTGGTTTTGTATGTATGTCAAGCTTTAGTTATCATGTTTATGTTTTTTCAAGTTATTGTTTTTAGGTTTGTTAATGTTTTAGATATAACATAACACCGTTCAGGCCATTGTAATTAAAAAGTATATGACTCCTCACATGAAGCTCCCTACTATTGTATTATGTTATCAACATAATACCGTTCGGGCCATCATAATTCAGAAGTTAATACTCCTCACACAAAGCTCCCTATTGTTGAGTTATGTTGTTATTAGGGTTTAGTTAGAATCATATCACCGTTCGAGTCATCATATCTCAGAAGTATATGCAATAATCGTTCGAGGAGTCAGGGCACTTTAATTCGTAAACCCAACAAACTCGTCAAAAACGAAATATCCACATAGTACTCCTCGCATGAAGCTCCCTAGTATTGTGTTATGCTTCTAACTTTATTTAGGTTTTATACTTATATGATATTTTCACTTTTTACCCTTATAGTTTATATATTTACATTTTCTACCCTAAGTTTTATATTACTATATTACTTATACTAATAACTATCTATACTTGACACGACTAGTCCCTAGACTTCTATATTTATGTAATTAACCTAAGACTCCTAAGTTTTCTATATTTACCATTTTAGACCTTTAACTTTATACTATTTACGTTTTTAGTCCTTTTTAGTTTATATTTATGTTATTATCTATCCTAGGGTTTAAATATTATGCAAAACTAGTCCTTACTACTTATAACTTCTAGGAAATGTCAAAATAGTCCCTAGACTTTATAATTTCAAGAATTTATGATATATACCCTTATGCATGTAAAGTTTTACAAAACTAGTCCTAATGTGCATGTAACTTATATTTTATCTAGTATTTAAGTTTTCTAGCCTATGTTTTACTTATTTTAACTTATTTAAGCTATGTTTAACTAGTGTATGACCTAAATTAATGACTTATAGCATGCATGCAAGTATATGACTCGATCTAGGGTTTTAATACGTAAACTAGCAAGTAAAATGGTTCAAGGCTCATGCAAAGGCATCTAAGCTATCTAAGGCATCCTAAATCTATCCTAAGACTATACTAAAGCTAAATTAACTAAATGTAAGACTTACTTGGCTAGGGGGTTTACGTGGGTTAGAACTAGGGTTAGGGTTTTCTAGGGCTCGTATGACTTCAAACCACAACACAACGCGACCAAGGCCTAGATACTCGTTCCTAATGGCTTCTAATGACTTAGTACTACAGAAATGTGAGGTAGAGAGGAGGGGGAGAGGTGTGGAGAAGAAATGGGGGAGGAGGGGAGTATTTAAAGCCTCGATGAGGCGGTTTGGGTGAAAAATGACTCATAGGTGTCACGGAGGGGGAGGGCTGAGCAAGCAGAGCTAGGAGGTGATGTGGTGAGGCTAGGTGATGATGAGGATGAGCTAGGAGGTAGCTAGGGGGCTGCCTAGGCCGGTCGTGGTGAGGAAGAGCCGAGGGAGGCGGTTTGGTGATAGCAACTTACAAGGAGGTGATACACCTCCTTGATTGGGTGCTTGGAGGTGTTTGTAAGCTTCTTAGGGTGTTTAAGGGTGGTTTAGGGTGATTAGGGGTGATTAGGGGTGGTTTAGTGGTGGATTAGGGGAGGTTTAGGGTGGATTAGTGGTGATTAGTGGTGGATTAGTCAAGTAGGTGATGCACCTACTTGTGTGTGTGCTTAGAGGTGTTAGGGTGTTTGCTTGGGTATGACTAAGGTGTTAGGGTGCTAGGTTGAGGTGTTTAAGGTGCTTATGTTTAGGTTTTACTAAGTTTTACTTAAGTTTAGACCTAGTTTCTACTTACTATGTGTTTAAGGTTTTACCTAAGTTTTAGTGCCTAAATTAAGTTCCTAAGTGTGTCTAGTGACTAATCCTAAGACCTAAAGGGTTTATTCTAAGTGTGGGTAACCTATGGGAAAGTTTTGGGAAAGTTTGACCTAGTTTTGTAACCTAAATGACCTAAGTGGGTTTAGTGAGTGACTAGGGTTTATCCTATGGTTTTGTGCCTAATTTAGTGTCCTAAGGGTATCTAATAACTATTCCTAAGTTCCTAAAGGCTTATACTAAGTGGTAGTGACCGATGGGGAAGTTTTTGGAGGGTTTAGACCTAATTCTAGTTATCTATGACCTAGTTATGTTTTAGGGCTTAGGGGGTTTGTGTCTAAATTCTAAAGGTTATTCTATAGCCTAATGGTCCTAATATATCCTAATATTCCTAAAGAAACTCTTACTTAAGCCTTGAACACATTCATACTAGTTTAGCTAAGCATATAGGTTCAGATAAGCACATAATCCTACTTAACTTTTAGTTTAGGGTTTATTAGGGTTTTGTGTTATGTTTAGTGTTTTAGATTGGTGAATTACTTATTATGGTGTTGTTGTGAGTTTATGCTTGACATACCTGGGGTTTATAGGATGTGAATGTTGAGTTATTTGGCTTGTGTAGATACGTGAGCAGGTCTAGTGAGTTGTAGGACCTTAGATATATCAACTTTTACACAAATATAAGAACTAGATGAAGTAAAGATGGTGACTTGGTAATATATGTGTGGCATTAAAATAGATAAAGAGAAGAATAGATGAAGAGAACTTTTATTAATAAAACACACACAATACACACACAAGCACCCTTACAAATGACTAGGTAAGTGCCTTATATAGTTATAGAGAAAGGCCTCATGGGCTTGGACTTGGTTTACATGAATTATAAAGGCTTACTAACATAACTCTTAACATATTTGATTACCAAGTCCAATGCCCAACTATCTTAAATAATTACATACTTAACGACACAAAGACAAAGTTCCTAATATGAGAATGACCATCACTTTTCCATATAATTCTTAATGCTAATATGTGTAATGACAGAGAAGAATAGATGAAGAGAACTTTTATTAATAAAACACACACAATACACACACAAGCACCCTTACAAATGACTAGGTAAGTGCCTTATATAGTTATAGAGAAAGACCTCATGGGCTTTCTAATGGACTTGGGCTTGGACTTGGTTTACATGAATTATAAAGGCTTACTAACATAACTCTTAACATATTTGATTACCAAGTCCAATGCCCAACTATCTTAAATAATTACATACTTAACGACACAAAGACAAAGTTCCTAATATGAGAATGACCATCACTTTTCCATATAATTCTTAATGCTAACAATCTCCCCCTAAGGGGTGGTCATTCGAATGATGCTCCACGTGATTAGGTCTTCCGTGTTCTTTGTCTTGAACTTTGTGTGTCGTTGTAGAATAGTCTTTAGTCTTTGTTCCTTCATGCTTTGTGATCTTTGATGATTAACTTTTCATCATTCTTTGTTCTTTTGTGATGTGGAGTTATCTGCCCTTCGTCACTTCTACGTCTGTGGTGGTTGTTTGCCATTCCAACATGCTCATACATCTTCAGTCTTTGTGATACATGCATTTTTAGTTCCAGTTCTTTTACACAGATCTTTGTCACTTTACTTCTGTAGATACATTCACATTGCGTAGAATCTTTCTTTGAACCTTGCTTTGCTTTGATCTTTGTGAGGACTTTCCTTTGACTTTGTGATGCATGTATGAGCATGTGGAATCCTTCGCCATGGAGATGATGTATAGCTGCATGAAAACAGTTAGCAATAAATCAACTGGTACTTACAGATAAGGAATTAGAGATCGTCAACAGCATATTGTGAAGACTCCTTCTAACTCTTATCAAGGCCGTTCCCATGTCAGATACTCCCGAGGGAGCTTACAAGACCTACTAAGTAGCTCAATGACTGGGTGAGTCGCTGGGGATCACTCCACGACTGTAGACCATTTGAAACCATCGCGAACACTAAGCGTAACCCATAAAGAATTACCAAAGTGACCTGCTGTCAGGGCTGCTCGATGTTGACCCTGGCAGGAATTTCCATTCAATCATTGAGAATCAAAAAAGTGAATCCTCTCATAAATGTTCTGGCAGATTGCTAAGATCTGCGTTGGACTCTTAAGTTTACATCTGGCGTCCTTATTGATGAACAACCAGTGTAGAAATATCAGGTGTTCCTATGAGATCTTTTGATGAATCTCGGGGCTCTAAACTCGATAAGTGCACATTTGGTTTCCTATGCGGAGATTAGGGAGAGGTCTCCTGCTTCAATATCAACCATCTCTAAGAGACAGGTCGATAGATTACACCGGTTCCCCGTGAGAATGAAACAAGCTCTTTTAAGAGAACTTGAGTGGCTAGAAGGTTTAGTGCAGTGCGTCACTGGGTCCATGACGTCTTGTCTTTAATACCGGCGTCACCTTAGTAACAATCAGTAGAATATGAGTTGAACCCGGTGTCTGCCCTAAGGTTGAACATTTGGAGGGCTATTTCTTTTCACCTTTTTTCATAACTTTTCTTTTTAATTCTTCAACCCCTTCTTTCTCCTTTCTCATTTTCTCCTTTTTTCAATCATACCTAAGGACTTCTAATTCTAATCTATTGGATTTGTCCTTGGGTAGATCCCTCCGGCTCTGGCGGATCATAGGACGGTTTTACCTAACCTTAGTCACCTTATAACTCCATGACTATCCTATTGTTGCCATAAAACCATTCATTTGAAAATCTCTCAAAGTGTTTATGATAATAAAACACATTGTTGTTACCACTTTGAGAGTTTGGCATTTCTTTTGAAGGACTCCCTCTTTACATGTGCTCATGTAATTTTTAAGAAATTTGCACATGCGTGAGGAGTTTGCACTTTTTGAATTGATCCACTTTCAGTGAACATGACCGATTCGAGACACGCTTACATCACTAGTTAGACTAGCTTGAAATTATTACCCGTCCTGGTCAAGTCCAAAGAAAGTCTCTCGATATGGTACATTCTACTCAGACAAGTCCTATTCGAGACACGCTTACATCACTAGTTAGACTAGCTTGAAATTATTACCCGTCCAGGACAAGTCTTTTCGATTACTGACATTTTAAGCTTCGTCAATTCATTGGTACTTACTGAGTCGAGCTCTTCTGAGATTCAGTCACAAACTTTAAACATCTTTGATCACATTTTAATCTTGTCTTCTCCCCCTCAAAAATAGCATATTGTGATATTTTTGATATCAACTGAGTAAAAAAGCTTTTTGGAGAGAAAGACAGATTTCATTTTGCATGAATACGGAACATTTTTGTTATTGTACTCCCCCTTAATGATAGCACATTTTAAAATCAATTAACGGTTTTGAGGGAGTTATCTTGAGCACTCATTTTGAGAGATTTTGAGAAATCTTTTGAACAATCTTGAAAAAGTGCTCAAGAATTTTTGTTTGAAAACGAGTTTATGCTTGAAATCTTTTTCGTTTGTTTAGACTCGAACTTTTTGAAAAAGATTTCGTCATTGAACGTACGAGTCCTTGATTTGAAAATAATCAGAAGTCATCGTTTAAGTCCGGGTTTCGTACTGAAGTATACGAAAGCCATTGTGAAGAAACTTTTGAGAAACGACATGTTTTAGAAAAACATTTTAAAGAACTCCCGTTCAAGCATCTGTACATGTCCGTATCATTGTTGAATGACATTTCTAGAGACGTACAGAATATTGATTTATACGAGAGACATGTCGTGAGAAGAATATTTTTGTATTTTTTGATTTTATATTGTTTTTTGTATTTTTTTTTGAAAATTTTGTATTTTTGTATTTTGTTTTTGTTGGTTTTTCAAATTTTGTATTATTATTATTTTTTTTAAATATATACAGCGAAGCGATTGTGAAAACATTTTTCAAGAAGATTCTAGAAGACGTTCTAGCTCCTCAGGAGTTAGGCTTCGCATGCCAATTCGTCGAACTAGATAGTCAAACCGTTCTTTTGGAAGGGCTTTAGTGAATAGATCGGCGAGTTGGTAATCAGTCTTAACGAAAAATAATTCAACAGTACCCTTTTCCACGTGTTCTTTGATGAAATGGTAGCGGACTTTGATATGTTTCGTCTTAGAGTGATGTACGGGATTGCACGAGATGGCTATGGCACTTTTTGAGTCACAATACATAGGTATTCTGTCAAAAGTAAAGCCATAATCTGTGAGCTGTGTCCGCATCCAAAGAACTTGGGCACAACACGCAGATAGAGACACATACTCGGCTTCGGCGGTTGATAGCGCAGAATCCTGTTTCTTTGACGACCAGCTTACTAGCTTTTTACCCAAAAATTGTGTTCCACCTGATGTACTCTTAGCTGTAACTTGATCACCAGCATGGTCTGCATCTGAAAATACTGTTAGATTAAACCCCGAATCCTTCGGATACCAAAGTCCCATGTTAATGGTGCTTCGTAGGTATCGAAAGATCCGTTTAACCTCTTTGAGGTGAAGTTCGGTAGGCTTTGCCTGAAATCGTGCTAACAAACAAACAGCAAATTGAATATCGGGTCGGCTAGCAGTTAGGTACATGAGAGAACCGATCATGCTCCGATATTTTTTCGGATCGATGGGTTTTCCAAACAAATCAGCACCTATTTTTGGTGAAGTGACCATTGGTGTACCAACAGAATCACAATTTTCCATTCCATGCTTTTTCAAAATCTCTATTGTATATTTAGCTTGATTGATAAAAATACCACGTGGGGATTGATGGATTTGTAAACCAAGAAAGAATTTTAGTTCCCCCATCATGGGCATTTCAAATTTTCTTTTCATGAGATTTTCAAAATGTTTTGAATGGTTAGGGTTGGTTGATCCAAAAATTATGTCGTCCACGTAAATTTGAACGATCAAAATGTCATCTTTGAATTTTTTGATAAACAAGGTGTTATCAACCGTTCCTTTTGTGAAATTGTTTTTGAGCAAGAAAGATGATAGTTCGTCATACCACGCTCTTGGAGCTTGTTTTAAACCATAAATTGCTTTCTTAAGCTTGTAGACGTAGTATGGATGATCTTTGTCGATGAATCCCTCTGGCTGATTCACATACACTTCTTCTTTCAGAGTTCCATTCAAGAAAGCAGTCTTAATATCCATCTGATAGACTGTGATGTTTTTGTGAGCAGCATAGGCTAAGAAAATCCGGACTGCTTCAAGTCTAGCTACAGGCGCGAATGATTCCTCGAAATCTATCCCTTCTTCTTGTGGATAACCTTTAGCCACAAGACGAGCTTTGTTACGAATTACAGTCATTTCCTCATCCAGTTTGTTCTTCCACAACCACTTGAGATCAAGAACACGTTTATCAAGTGGTCGTTCAACAAGTTCCCAACTATCATGTAACAGGTATTGAAGAAATTCTTCCTGCGTCGCTTCAATCCAAGGGTTTTCTGCCATTGCTTCTCGAATGTTCTTTGGTTCTTTGAGGCTTATTGAGCAAATGTAAATGCACAATTCGAGATCTGTGGCAAGTTGTCTCCTTGTCTGAACTGGCTTTGAAGGTTCACCAATAACGTGTTCTATTGGATGGTCTTTTGTCCATTGAAACGTAAAAGGGTACCTTGGGTGTAACAAATGTGTGTTAGATGGTTCTTGTAACCTTGAAGAAGATTCATCAGAGTCTATTGCAAATGGGTTTTCAAATATTTCTTCTTCTTCTAACGCATCATTGTTTGAATTATTTGTTGGTTCTTCTTGAAAATTTGTGTTTTGGTTTTGCTCATCAACGCTTGGTAGAACAGTTTCAAGTACTGGAGTTGCTTGAGTAGATGTAGATGATGTTGGTGTAGTTGGTGCTTCAACTTCGATTGTTGTGGATGCATCTTGTGGTGGTGGTGGTTGATGGTTTTGAGCGGGTGCAGCGGAATGTTGATTTGATGCATTTGTCGAAGTTCCACCATAGTGTTCATCAAACATTAACTCGAAGAAATTTTCCAGTTCTTGTTCTGAAGGTTTATCCGTGTTTGTTGACTGAGCTCCTTGAGGCACGAGTCCTGAACTGATGAGTCCAGAAGTCTGCATGTTTGGTGCGGGTCCTAATCTGTTATGATTAGAAGCCATCAGATAAAGCGCGGGTTCTAGAGCGTATCTCTTAGAAGCCATTTGCGAAATCTCGTCAAACTTCACATTCATCGTCTCCATTATCCTTTTTGTTCTTCTATTATACACCCTGAATGCCCTCGAGTTTTCTGAGTATCCAATGAAGATTCCAATATCACCCTTAGCTTTTAACTTCCCTAGATCTTCTCTGTCATTCGTCAGATAGCACAAGGCGCCAAACACGTGAAGGTAAGAGATGTTAGGTTTACGGTTGTTCACTAGCTCATATGGGGTTTTATTGAATCTCGGATGGACTAGGGATCGGTTTTGAGTAAAACAGGCAGTGGCTACAGCATCAGCCCATAAGAATAGAGGTGCACTAAAGAAAATCAGCATTGTGCGAGCAGCTTCCACAAGAGTTCTATTTCTTCTTTCAACTACCCCATTTTGCTGTGGAGTTCTAACAACTGATGTTTGATGTGTAATTCCAACATCTTCGAGGTAAGTTCTTAACTCCTGATTTGTGAATTCTGTGCCATTATCTGTTCTTATTATCCTTACTGGAGCTTGAAGTAGAACTTGAATACGCTTCAGAAAGGTGATGATGATGCCTGGTGCTTCGTCTTTTGATCTCAAAAACTTTACCCAAGTATATCTTGAATAATCATCAACAATAACAAGAATATACTTCTTCCCATTAATGCTTTCAACTCTCATTGGGCCACATAAGTCCATGTGCAACATATGTAAGCTTGCTTCCGAACTAGGTATGGTTTTGGGTTTATATGATGCTCTTTTACTTTTTCCTTGTTCGCATGATGGACATAGGTGTTCCTTGGTGTATTTGAACTTAGGAAGTCCTGTGACGATGTTGTCTTTGGCTAACTTGTTGATCGTGTCGAAATTGAGATGGGATAATCTTCTATGCCACAGCCAGGACTTAGTTTCGGTTGCCCTTGTCATAAATTGGTGATGTAGAAGCCATTTGGTTGATGTCGATAGCATACAAGTTTGTACCACGATTACCAGTTAAGAGATCATCACCAACCAAATTTCTTATAAAAACCGTGTTTCTCCTGAATGCAACTTCTAAATCTGCATCACAAAACTGCCCAACTGAAAACAAGTTGTGTCCCAACCCTTCGACGTAGTAAACTCGAGTGATTAAAAAATTCACAAACGGAAGATCTCCATAACCCTGAATAGCTGCTACATGATCATTTCCATAGCGTGCAGTTCCCATGAATTTCCAGACGAAATTGATCAGCAGCTTTAAATTCCCGGTCATGTGCTTGGAGCAACCCGAGTCGACGATCCAAAGACATATTTCGATAACCTGCCAAGAATAGAAGAGTTTGTATTTGGAAACCGTTTTAAATTTAGTTCCATGGGGTTAGGAGTAAATTCCGAATCACACACATCAAAGGTTGCTACATGTTTATTTTGAGCAACTTCTAATTTGCCATTCTGAAGAATGAACTCTCTACCCGTTGGTATCCACATACAAAACTTAAGGTAGTTCCTAGGCATTCGACTAATAGTGGTAGTCCTAAATCGTGCAACTAATCTTTCTATAGATCTGGATCTAGCACTAGGTCTTTTTGGAACATTCTTCTGTTCAGGCGTAACATTCACATTCTTAGAAACACATTTATCATGAACATCTTTAATTAAACTGTTAAGACCAAGAATCACGTTCCGGAGGTCGCGGTTGATCAAAATACATCATTGTTTTAGAGAGAGAAAGTAGAGAGAGAAAGGTGAAGAAAAGGTGGTTTATATTAACAAAGAATAAACTAAACTTTACACACACTTTCCCACACCCCTCATGGAGAGTCATGAGGGGTATTTATAGGCTCATTACAACATTACTTTGCCTACTTGACAATAGTAGTCCCTGTAGTATCTAATCTAGTCCATTTCACATGTGTGACGTTATCTTTATAAAAAAGCGAAGCTAACAATCTCCCTCCAAGATATCGTCACACATGAATGGATACAATGAGACCTATAAACACATAAATATGTAAATTACAACAATAGTAAACTATGTTGATGTTGTTGAAGCGCAGAGTCTCTGTAGTCTAGATACTGAGGCAGACTTGAAGTTCTCTCTTCCGATGATCTCGGCGTATGATCTTTAACACTGTCAGCAAAGGTCTTTGTAGCTCTGAACTTCAACTGTAATGGTCTAGTTAGGTTATTACTCCCTCCTAACTAGTGAGCCTTTATTCTTTTTCTTCTGCTCCCTCCTGAACTAACAACTCTCTTCTCATCTTGCAGCGGATAAGGTAGATTCAAAAGTGTAGGCACATGGTTGTCGTTCAGGGAGCATCTTGACAATATAACTCACATAACATTGCACAGAAGGTTGGTAATACGCTCCGATGTACGCATCATTAATACTTCTTCGGTTCCAGTGTAAGCACAATTCCCTCGAACAACCAACGTACTAGAGATGAAACACAACTTCTTTTGGCATGTTCTTCTCCCTCTTGATGGTTGCGATGTATCGAAATCATCATACTATTGTGTGTACATGCCAAAATTACCCGTACTTTACACTTCTGATGCAATATAGATAGACCGTGTAAGCATAATTTGTGAGTATATGTCGCAAATGTATGACTCTCTTTATTCTACAATCTCTTCTCTTCTCTTCAACCTTTAAGCGACCTCTTCAAATTCCAACCAGCTAGTAAATGACCACTGTATGGAGATAACCCAATATAACCAATTTGAGAATGAAGTAAACATCTCATAGATATGTGACTTAATCTTGTACGAAGGTGTGACTAAGAACCTATACTGAGCACTACAATGTAACTCCTTTAAGCATAGGTAGTGCCATATACCCAAACCAATAAACAGTATATGAAATATCAACCTCTTGGAATCTCCACAACTTCATGTGACACTGAGCACTACAACGTAACTCCTTAAAGTGATAGCTATAACCCGTGAGTACTACAATGTAACTCCTTACATCGGGTATAACTAGATAATCCAAGTCTTAATCACTATCTCTACCAGTGTTTGCCCAAACAAGTATCTCCGAAAGTCATGCATCCATCCACCCCTAGACTTTGAGATAAATAAGTACACATGCCCGTGAAATGAACTTGAAACCCAAATAAGCAATATCGTACAAAAACTCCGTAGTCACAAAAATCTGATACTAGCCGTTGTCATTTGAATGTGAATCTTGATCAGGATTGTTTAAGCAATCCGTGGTGTGTTTTGGTGAAGCTTGAAATCCTATTTCGGGTGATTCGTAGTGATTTCGTATTTTCCCTCCAAAAATAAAATTGGAAAAATTGCTCGCCCATAATTTGGAAATCACTATGAAATGCAATTCTAAGGTTACCAGAAAAATTTGAGTTTTGAAAATTTTTACGCCAAATTTCACCGAAAAAATTTGAATTTTGGCCTAAAAATTTGAATTTCGGGCCAAAATTTTCAACCTTGTACCAAAATTAAAATCTCGCGTAAAAATTTAACGTTAAGTCTCGTGTGAAAAATAAATTTTGGTGCCTAACTCGATAACTTTGGTGTCTAACTCGATAACTTGGTGCTTAACTCGATAACTTGGTTCTAACTCGATAACTTGGTGCCTAACTCGATAAGTTGGTTCTAACTCGATAAGTCCATGAAATTTGGGCAGAGTTTCCCCTAACTCGATAAACGATAGACCTAACTCGATAAACGATTAGGTAAGACAGGCTAACTCGCCAAAATTGAGTTCCAAACTCGATAAGTTTAACTCCTAACTCGAAAGAACCCCTAACTCGATATACACCCCTAACTCGATATACACCCCTAACTCGATATGCACCAAATCCCAAACTCGATAACTCTTCAGCCAAACTCGATAAGAATGGATCGTAACTCGATGAAAACATGCTAACTCGATAAGAAATTGGATCCAAACTCGATAGACAACATGCTAACTCGATAAAAATTTTCTTAACTCGAAAAAATTTTCAAACTTGACAAACTTTCGATGAACAGTACCAGATCCATTATTTCACCCAAAAACACGATTTTTTTCACCCAAAAGCACCACGATTCGCCCTCGGTTAGCTCTGATACCACTTGTTAAGACCAAGAATCACGTTCCGGAGGTCGCGGTTGATCAAAATACATCATTGTTTTAGAGAGAGAAAGTAGAGAGAGAAAGGTGAAGAAAAGGTGGTTTATATTAACAAAGAATAAACTAAACTTTACACACACTTTCCCACACCCCTCATGGAGAGTCATGAGGGGTATTTATAGGCTCATTACAACATTACTTTGCCTACTTGACAATAGTAGTCCCTGTAGTATCTAATCTAGTCCATTTCACATGTGTGACGTTATCTTTATAAAAAAGCGAAGCTAACATAAACATTTCTTGCATATTAAACAAACAGAGTCATTACATGCATTAGAACCAGTACTTTCGACATTACATTCAAAGGAATCATGTTTCTTATTAAAAAGTGATAAATTCCTAGGGTGTTCTTCTACTTCTTCAACTTTATTCTTGCTACTACTCGTAGAGACATGCGAGACTCTATTATTCCTTGTATTGCTCCTAGGCTTTAGTCTGCTGCTCCTAGAGGTGCTTTCTAATCCTGTAGAAGGTAAGGCACACGCGTTAGGATTTATATTGTTGTCCTTTTTAGCATCACCAGACTTTTTAGAAGTATCCTTTTTGCACGCATTTGTCTTAGAAGTGGAGGCTGACGCATTAGTGGGACTAATCCTAAAAAGGCCAGGTGCTATCACTTTTGGTGTTTCGACAACCACTTTTCCTTTATCAACAATCTTAACATTTTCACTTTTCTTTGGCAAGGGTGTTGGAGTGACTGGTTTTGTCAAATCCTTTTTCTCATCGACTTTTGGAGCAAAACCGTGAAATTGACATTTTTGGTTTTAGAACTGTGTTTGAAACATTTGGTTTCTCCGAAGTCAATGGTTTTGCAAACTTAGTTTTCTCACCCTTTCCTTTTTGACTTTCAAGCTGAGCCCTCAAAAGATCATTTTGCTCTTTCATATTCTTTAAGGCACGCTCATACGACAATTTGTCATACTTGCATTCTTCCTTTTTTCGATCAAGTTGTTTAAAATATGACACATTTTCTTTTTCAAGCTTTATAAGAGCATTTTCATATTTTGAAACAATTGCGGAGGTCTCAGCTCTTAGTCTTTCATCGTCTTGAACAGAATATGTTTGTAAAATGATGGACATAATATCAGTGGTCATAACAGCTTTGAAGAGAGAATCATTTAGGTTTTCCAAAACATTCATGTTTTCACGAGTATCGTTAGCTTCGTTTACCAGGGATTTGTGGTCCTTGACAAAGTCGGCCGTTTCTTTTAAGAAAGCTTGTTCAAAATGGATTACCCTCGCACTGATGTTATTCAGTGGGACAGTAATTTCGTTTTCAAAAACCTTTTTCTGCTCAATATGAAAACTGGAATGCCAGTTGTTAATACTGATTGTAGTTTTAGAATTAACAATATTTTGAAGTTCTTGAATTCTCTTTTTAACGTCATCCAGAATGTCTCTAGCCTCACTTGTATTAAAAGTGTTGTTAGAAGACATTTGTTCCATTTTTGAAAGAGATTTGGAAACAATTACTTTCTTAGAAAACATTTTTGAGAATGGTCGTTTTATGGAAAACACAGATGGTTCTTTTGTGGAACAAAAGTAATTCCCGAAAGTTTGTTCAATTTGTTGTAATCAATGGGTTTCAAATCCTTTTGTTTCATTTTATTTATGCTCTCTTCGACATGTTCTATCGTTTACACAGAATCCCGAATGACGGGAGGATCATGTTTAGTGTAAATCACATTACCATTATACAAAACATTCTGTTCTTGCTGAGCTTTCTTGAGATTACTGGGGGTGTTGTTACCAAGAGCCACTTTATGTTTCGTATGGTAAATCGGATTAGTTTGATTTGAAATCATTTTCATTGTTTGACTTGACTGACCCGACTTAACCACTAATTCTTCTGAATGTGCAATCATGTGTTCTGACTCTACGATTTCGGCCAAAAGTTTGTCTTCTTTCTTTGCAAAGTCCTTTTTCAGCTCGTCCCTTTCTTTTTCAAGATTAGTATAAGCTGATTTTTGTTTAGAAAGTTGGTTTTGTAAATCAGAAATTTCCGTGTTTAAAGATTTTATCTTTTTGAAAGAATTAACATCAAGTGTATCAAACTTGAGTTGCAATTGTTTTTCCCTTGAAACGGAATTTTGATAACCAGTTTCTAACTCAGACAATCTTTTGTTATGAAATTCAAAAGCTTTAACGTTTTCTTTGTAACTCTCAAGCTCAGCGGTCAATTTAACATTCGTGACCTTAACATCGCGATTGACCTTTTTGACATTCTCAATTTCGATACGACAATTATTCAATAATGATTCAAACAAAGCATGTGTTTCCTCATCATTCTCAGCATGCTGTGAAACGAAGCCTCCATTATGATTCACATCTAGAGTTGCTGAAGGAGTATTGCTACTACTTGGCGTGTCCAGGTATGTATCATAAGTGGATGCTTGCTTCTCAAAATGATGTTCCTCATGAGGAGACATATCAAATATATCATTATTGTGACATGTGTTGAAATTTGATACCTCAGATGGTGCATTGGTGTCATAAACAGGAAGTGTATCAGAATCCGTGTCATACTTAGCTTCCTGAAGATTCACCATGAATATGCAGTTCGCATCGATATCCTCTCTATCTTCCATGTCATCCATAAGAGCCATAAAATCATTCTCCTCTGCGTTCAACTGAAACCCTGCCTCATTCTTTTGTGCCAACAGTAATGCTTTCTGCAAGTACGCTGTGTCTTTCTTGTTCGGCTTAGTAGGACAGTTCCTTGCCATATGACCTACACCCTGACAGTTGAAACACTTAACCGGATTACCCTGATTCACATTTCCCAAATTCCCAACTACTGGAGCTGCAACATTTCTATTCTGATTACCCATTGCCTGATTACCAACATTCTGACCCCTCTGATTTCCAACAAACTGACCCAACTGACTCCCTGCATACTGACCATACTGATTTGCTGCATTATGATTCCTTGCATTCAGCATATTCTGATTCCCCATGTTAATTCCAGTAGCATATCCTTGCTGATTCCCATAAACTCCAACCATTTGGCCTCCGTTGCCCATATTGAAACTCGGCTGAGCAATCTGCTTGTTGCGAGTGTTCGATGAAATCCTTTGGTTGTTGTTTGTTGGTGTAGAATAACGTCCTTGGAATGCCTTTGACAGAAAAGCAAACGCTTGGGTCAATGCTGCAGTAGCTTCATCATTTTCAGTGAATTCTGGTTCTTGGAATTGTTGGTATTGCTGTTGCGGAATAACATGTTGTTGTTGCTGTGGGTAGAACTGTTGTTGGTAGACCGGTGTTGGTTGTTGAACGTATGATGGTTGCAAGTAGTTGTGAGTGGAAGATGATGATGATTGTTGTGTGTTCACTGGTAGCGGTGTTGGTGTAGTAGCAATTAATGCGAGAGGATCATGATTCTTTGCCAATTTTTCGTTCCTTACTTCATTAGCCTCAGCTTGGTTTTGCTTCAAAAAGTCATAGAGTTGATCATAATTCACCTTATGTAAATCCTTTGTTTGATTGACAATTGTAACATAACGACCCCATTCTTCTGGAAGGTCATTGATGAATTTGATGTTTGTTGCAATTGTTCGAGGTGTCAACTTGTTTTTGATTAACTCATTCATCAATGTGCAAAACCTTGTGTAGTAAGATTCAATCTGTTCACCTTTAGTGGATGTGAAATTCTCCCATTCAGTAAGAAGTTTGTTCTCAACGTCTTGTTGTCCAATCTCTGTTCCATGACATATCCTTCTAACACGTTCCCACATAGCATAAGCGGTTTCACAACTGTCGACCGCAGCAAAGATCTCCCGTGGTAATCCAAGTTGGATTAAATGCATTGCCATATCATCTGCGGCGATCTGCTTCTTGTCTTCCTCTGTGTAATCTGCTTCTGTTTGTTCACGCACGAATGGTTGAGTAGGAGGTGTTGTATTTGGATTACCTTCAATTTGAACTTGTCTTGGATTGAATGGACCATTTGTAATGGAGTTGATCATTAATTTACCATCAGGCTTTGTTTTGATGTAACGAAGCATGCGGCTTGTCCATGGGAGATATCCACCTTTTTCAAGCATTGGAGGTCGGTTTTCCGCACCGGCTGCATGAATATCTTGCTGAGATGCCATTGATGAAGTGTAGATTGATAAAGTTGATTCTCGGATCGTTTCAACGAAGTAGGAGTTGTGTTTAGTGTAAGTTGATGCAAGTTTTTATGGTGAAAAATTTGATCTGAAACCTTAAAACCTCAATAACTTCCGTTCGGAGTGGATTTGGGCCTCGAAGCTTGGCTTGATTGATCTTTTGATAGTTCAACGTGTCCTTCTTCTCTGTTTCATGGTCGTTTTGACAGCTGATTCGTCGAAAACGGAGTTACGGTTCAAAAGTTATGGCCGTTTGAAGTTTGGTTGTCAAAAGTCAAAAACTTACGCGTAAACCTTGATCTTATGCGTAAACAGTAATCTTAAGCGTAGACTGAAACTTATACGTAAACCCTGAATCTTATGCGTAGCCAAGAACTTATGCGTAAACCTTTAGGTTATGCGTAAAAATTAAGGTTATGCGTAAACAGGATGTTTATACGTAAACTTTGATTTTTACGCGTAAACTTTGAGTTTATGCGTAAGAATGTTACGCGTAAGGTTTTTCAACCAAACTTATCCAAGCTTGAAAGATATCCCGTGTCGAAGTATTCCACAAACTTATCCAAGTCAGGGAAGTACTGAGTACAACTTCTGCGTAGGAACTTCTGCGTAGGATCTTATGCGTAGAATCCAATCTTAGGCGTAGAATCCAATCTTATGCGTAGGAACAGACTTAAGCGTATGATCTCAATCTTATGCGTAAGAAAGTGAACTTATGCGTAAGAAAAGGGTTTTGACTAAACTTAAGCGTAGGAAAGGGGTTTTGACTTAATCTTATGCGTAAACAGTACTGTAGACAGCTAAGAAATCGTACTATTCACCCAAGTTACGCGTAAGATAACCAGAAACGTGAAAAATCCGATTTTTCCAACCAAAACCACTTTTTCCACTTGTTTCTATTGATCAAATCTTTCCCAAAACACTTAGAATCACTAAAACTTTAATAAAAACAACAACTTTAACACTAAAACCACGTAAAAATCAAAACTTTTTGAAGAAAAAGTGCATAAATGAATGAAAAATGTAACTTTTTAACAAAAAACTTGATAAAAGCACTCCTAAATCATTGTTAGGCGATTGATACCACTTGTAGGACCTTAGATATATCAACTTTTACACAAATATAAGAACTAGATGAAGTAAAGTTGGTGACTTGGTAATATATGTGTGGCGTTAAAATAGATAAAGAGAAGAATAGATGAAGAGAACTTTTATTAATAAAACACACACAATACGCACACAAGCACCCTTACAAATGACTAGGTAAGTACCTTATATAGTTATAGAGAAAGGCCTCATGGGCTTTCTAATGGACTTGGGCTTGGACTTGGTTTACATGAATTATAAAGGCTTACTAACATAACTCTTAACATATTTGATTACCAAGTCCAATGCCCAACTATCTTTAATAATTACATACTTAACGACACAAAGACAAAGTTCCTAATATGAGAATGACCATCACTTTTCCATATAATTCTTAATGCTAACATGAGTCATGCAAGTAATAATGTATATAAAAAGCAAAAATTTACCTGTAAAACACCTACTATAGGTATTTGTAATGAGAATGATAGTAATGGGTGTTTGTGAGTTGTTATACAATCTAAAGATGGATCCAATAAGCTGAGCTCAGGGGCTTCTCAAAAAGCCAACACTCAACCACTAGGACCCACTATTGAAGTCAGGGGAGGGCATGGAAGTTGGGCACAAAATCTGAGACCTCATCATACATGTGGAATGGGACAACTTAAAAGGAATGTGCAGCCCTAGTAAATAAGCCAGGAACCTAAAAATAAGCCTTGGTCCTTGGAGATTGGCTTATTGGCTTTCCAATAAGCCAAAAAACCAGGAGGTGGGGTCCACTAATGAGCAATCTAGGGACAATTGAAAAAGGGACAATGGGACTAAGTGCCTTGGTGCAGGGTATGCTACAGGCCTGCAGGCTTGATTGAGCAATGAAATAAGCCACAAGAAAAAATCACAAAAATAAGCACATGCTGGGATTCTAAAGATTAGCTGGTAGACTACAACATGTAAAAAGCTTGAGGCCTTAATCTCAACTCAAAAATCACTAAAATTCTTGAAAAATCGGATTTTCTGCACAAAGGTAAATTTTGACTTTTTGTATAAACTTGGAACTTTGACTTAATTGAGATTCAATCCTACTCTACTGCTTTGATATGTTATAATAAGCTATAAATGAACCAAATTAGGCTATAACAACTGATTGTAACTTAAAATGGTGAGAATGTAACCCCTAGGACCTAACAGATTACTACTAAGATGGATTTCAAAGTGATTTTGACTTATGGAGCTATTAGTACTGATTTTATGATTGAACTAAACTCTCATAACCTAAGATGAATTATAAAAACAATCAACAGCAACCAAGGTACCCTTGAGTACCTTGAAACAGTTAATGCCAAACACCCTATAATTAGACTATTTTGGTGAGTTTCAAAGCACTTTGATGATTTAACTATGGAAACCGATGTATAAGCTTATACTAGGCTAACTTAAACATAAGTAAACAAAATTAAACAGTATTTAACAATAACAACTAACAATAACAGGTTTCTGAGAAATTATACTAGAAATTGAAAATTGGAACAAAAAAAATGAAACCTAGACCCTAGGCTGAACCAAGGGCTCTTGAAACAGCTACAAGCTCTAGCTTGTTGTAAAACAAGCTAGTAAAAAGACAACAAGCTAGTAAAAAGTCCATCTTGCCATATCCATTACTGGCAACTTCCATAAGCATTCCACAGTCCAATTTCATAGGTACCCTGTGATGTTCTTTTGTTTCTGATTTTTTTTTTCTTTTTATGTTTTCTTATGAACCTTTAATAACCTAAGTGACCTTATGGTACAGTAATACTAGGCTTTAAGATTAAAAGAGAAAAATTCAAATGAAAATGTAAAAACTGAATTGAAACTGGAATACTTGAAACTTTGATTAAAAGAAGATCAAATTACATTAATGAAAAAGATTACAAGCTTTTTGAAGTGATTTTAACAACTAAGCATTACTATTACACTAATTCGACACTAATTTTTCTTCTAATAAACTACATACATCTTCTCTTGCTTCTTCTCCCTTTATACTTGAAAATTAGGGTTGTTGGAGGTCTCTGAGCATTTCCCATCAAGAATGCAGACCATTGGATCAATTAAACCCATCTTGGCCGTTTAACTGATTTTGGCGTGATGAGGCGAAAATTGTACCACTTTTAAGGGGTCATTTAAGCCCGAATTCGTGATTTTTTGATCAAATATTGCCCTAAATCATTCCTTTTGTCATTTTAGGTACTTTTGGAGAGAAATCTGGAAAAGGAAGCATTTTGGACGTTTTTGCAGCATAAAAGTGAAGAAAACGGCAAAGTCTCAATTTTCTTTGCTGGAACAGTACCTGACGGCGTCAAGACTCTCCACATGACGGCGTCAAGAGTTACAAAAGAGGTAGAAGTAGAAAATACACGTGACGATCCAGATAGTTTTTAAGCATAGGAGATGACGGCGTCACCCAAGGCCGTCATGGTCCAAACATTACTGACGGCCCAGAGCACAACTACACATGACGGCGTCACAGATAGATCTAGGAAATATGATTTTATTATGGCGGCGAGTTGACGGCGTCACAATCTAACACATGACGCCGTCACGATGTGTAATCTATATATAGTTTTCCAAATTTCATTCATTAGTGTGCAACTTTGAGGGAATAAACCCTAGCACGAATTTTATCAGCTTTTCAAGGGTTTCAACCCCTTGAATCTTTCATGTTCAATTAAAGATAAGCATCCCTTCAAATCATTCAATATGTCTATATATTGTTTGATTATATCTTACGCTTGTCTTCTATTTAACATGCCAGGCTAGATTTCTTTTGTGTTTGCTTAGATGTAGTGAAACATAGATGTTGATTATGGGTTGATTGTTTGTTTATAATTGTTACGGATGATTGTATTCGATGTTAGGCTTAAGAAAACTGGCTGACTTCCATTGGTAACTTGTTTGAACGTCTTAAGAAACATGATCGGAGGTGTACTACGATTTTTGGTTGTATTTAATGCGTAGGAGAATTCTAATGATCCCATGTTAGGAGCTTCTAACGGCTCGACATAGGAGTGAAGTAGGATCCTATAGAGTTAGGTAATATTGTACACGGCCCTACGACTAGTATTAAGGAATATGACCCTTCATCCATGCAACTGTAACAAGCTATCAACCTGTAAAAGATATCTAGGGAGTAATGAAACCTAAGTAAACACAACTTTCCTCATTATTGTTTCCACCACATTAGTAAAATAGTTATATTTTCATTTTTGTTATTTTATTTTGATTGCATCTTTAGATTAATTGGGTTAGTTGGCTAGCAACTAATTCCGCACACTCCTTCAAAACCTGAGATTTTTACTTGCTTTTATAAAATATAAAAATACAAAAAGAATCATCCCTCACCTCTAGACCTAGTTTTTTAGGCTTTCTAATCCTAGCGACACTATTCCTGAGTTGAAAGATCAATCCCCCGGTACTTGTCACTAGACTATACTACAACGATCAGGTACACTGCCTGGTGGGGGTTGTAAGCTTCTCGAGATCCCTCGAGAGGTAAAACCTGTTGCGAGGGCGCAATCCCCACGCGTATCAAGGGTGATCTTAATGCCTCTTATCATGTAGTAAATCCTACCACTCGAATGTAGTCTCACTAGCGGTCTCGGGATGCATCACTAACGCAAGTTCTAGAATCTAAATGCTACCGGTACACTCATAAGCACTAATAATGAATGCTTTTCCTATCAAATCTAAAGGCGAACCTCACATATTTGGGTGGAAATTTTTTTTGAATAGTACGGTTATGTGCTAGTCATACAACTCCTATCCATGAGACGTTTGCTAAGGCTAAAGTTTCACTCCTAAATGTTGTAAAAAAATTTAAATTTGGTGCTAAAATTACACTAACAAGTATTTCTCTTAGTTTTATTACACACCTACCATCGAACAAACAAACTCAAGTGCAATTTTATCCTATAAGTATCATCATTTACCCTCCCCTTACACTTAGGATGAACATTGTCCCCAATGTTCAATTAAAGAATGTAAAAGTAAAACAGGTAAAAGAATGAAAGCAAATACTCCCCTGATTCGTTCGGTGTGGATAGTGTGGTAACAAGGTTAGATCTTCCTCCAAGAAAATGAACATTAAAAGCTTCCCTTCCAGAAAAATAAATCATATTCTTGTCATACATAACTTGTTAAACATGAGAAAACAAACAAGGCAACCTCACATAAAATCGGCGGCAATCTATATATACTAACAAGTCCTAGAAAGCAAATTAAGATATAATGCTTGTGGAATGAATGTTTGCAGATTTTTTGGAGTTTATAAAACTAAAGAATTAACAAAAACTTTAAGAGTCCGTTAGAAAAACAAAACTCGCAAAATTTCCAGAATTTTACACATGACGCCGTCAGGAATTAATTCATGACGCCGTCAGAAGTGACCTGCAGAAATCTTTATGTTAAGTTTCCGGAAAATTTCTGGAAAAACTTATGTCCTACTTTCTGGAAAATCCTGCAAAACATCATTATGACTCGATACAAGCATTTGACTATAACAAATACTAATACACATGCTCATTTAATATTGTGGCGAATCATGATCAATTTTCGTTCTTAAAAACAAATTTGGGGTTTCCCCTTACACTTAGCTTTTGCAAAATACCTATATATGAATTTAAGACGAAGTTAAACAACAAAATAAAAGCATTTTCACAATTTTAGTTTGAAACATGATCTACCAACAATAAAAATAAAGCATGCATACGGAAGCAAATAACAATTAAACAAATAAAAATCACACAAAACATGGGTTGCCTCCCAAGAAGCGCTTTTCTTTATTTTACGAGTCTTGTAGCTAGACTCAAGGTCATGGGCTATCCTATATGGGTGAGCTCCTCATTGAGGACATCTTTGGGATCAAACTTAGGTTTCAACTTCCTATCGGTTTTCTTAGTACGGTATGACCTCTCAAACTTTTCTCCATCCGGATCATATAAAATCATCTTCATATGCCATGATTCGTCACCTTCCTTAGGTGGCTTGTCCCAATTCCATTTACACTTATCTCCTTCCCTTTTTCACTTGTTCATCTCTATGTTGATAGGCATTACGCATAAGAACTTATCATTTTCCTAAAGACAAGGGGATCCTCAAAAGGGTCTAATTCCTCATCTCTAGCTATAAGTTGTTCCACCAAATGTGTTTTATCGATGAAATCTTTTTCTAGATAGAATGGGCGTTGAGGTCCCATAAAGTTTCTTTCTATCCAAGACCCATATCTAGATGGTATCCTATTCATCTCTACCCAATGTGGTGTCGGTTCATCCTCACAATCATAGCTATGCTTCCTAACATCATAAACCGACCAAGTCTCACCCTCTCCTACCGCTATCTTACACTCCTTACAATCTATCATGGCACTAGCGGTTGCTAAAAACCTCTTCCTACTAACAACGGGCATGTAGTATCACTAACCATATCTAGGACGTGAAAATCCGCTAAAATAGTTAACTTTCTTACGTGAACCACTACATCCTTGATCATTCCGACCGGATGGGCAATACTTCCATCCGCTAAGAGTAGTGAAAAGGGATAAGGGAATCAAGTTGAGGCTTGATACTAAGTCGGCTAGTGTGTCGAAAACTTAGGATCTTCCAATCTTACGAGGCAAAACAAATATACCCGGATCATCAAGCTTCTTAGGCAATTTGTTTTGAACGAAGGCGGTCCCATTTTTACCCAATTTAAATTTCTCATATTTCTCTAGGAGGGCACTATAGTAGGGAGCACGGGCTAAGACATCAATGACGGGGCGTTCAAGGTGGAGCTCCTTGAATTCATCATCAAGGTCTTGTGTAGGAGGTGTTTCAACTATGCTTTTGACCGGTTTGATATTGGGTGTTTCATTCAATTGGTCCTTTTGAAGAATGTGGGTTTGCTTGAAACAAGTGCTCATTGCTTTGACCGAATAGTATTGTGGACAAGAAGTAGGTGACGAAACCGATGATATGGCATTAACGTTTAGTTTTGGGTTCTTGACCGTGTCGCTTGGGAGTGCTCCCATTTCTCAGTCATTGAGAACTTTCAACAATGTGTCTATTTTGGTGGTCATCTCACTTTGCTTTTGTTTGAAATCGGCTTCAAACTTAGATATGCGAGCTTCTTGAGATGCCATAAACTTGGAAATCAATCCTTCAAGATTATTGGTACTACCATAGTTATTGGAAGGATTGTTGTTGAAAGTACGATTAGCGGGTGGACCGTTTGGTTGGTAACGATTAGGTGGATTGGAAGAATTGTTTTGGGGCATGTTTTGGTTTTGTTTCCACCTAAGGTTCGGGTGATTTTTCCAAGAAGGGTTGTAAGAATCACCGTAAGGGTTTGGCTCGGGTTTGAAAGTGTACCACTTATCTCCCGCTTCGTCAGTACGCGAGGATGCGTAGTCCGCAAAAGCTTGTTCGGGGAGTTACACGCAATCATGAGTGTCATGGGGACCACTACATAATTCGCATGAAGAAGTGATTTTGTTCACTTGGCTTGAAGGCTTAGGAGCTTCGTAGGATTTCATGAGAAACTTGACTTGGTCCTCAAGTTCCATGATCCTACGGTTGGGAATGCTAGAGTTGTTCGAAGGCAAAGATATTGCCTTGACCGTTTTGTTCAAATCACGGGGATCATTCCAACTTTCGTTGTCATAGACAGCAAGATCTTTTATGAGTTCCCATGATTCTTCCGCACTAAGATCACGTAGCTTGCCACCGGCCGACTGGTTAATGGTTCACCTTGTGGAGAGATCGATATGGTCATAGAAGATTTGGACTTGGAGCCAAAGATCTATGCCATGATGAGGGACTTTTTGGATTAAGTCCTTGAAACGAGTCCATGCTTCGTATAGAGTTTCACCTTGACTTTGTTGGAACATCAAGATATCATTTCTAAGCTTGGTAGTTCTCCCCAGTGGGAAAAATTGAGCAAGGAAATGAGTGGTGAGATCATCCCATGAGGTGTTGGATCCCGCGGGTAGACGTTCAAGCCATTGACTAGCTTGATCACGTAGAGAGAATTGGAATAGGCGTAATTGGGTCGACTCTCTAGTTGTAACATCAAAGTCTATAGAATCTACGATTTTAAGAAAATCCTTGAGATGTTGGTTAGGATCTTCGGAACGAAGTCCATGGAATGCATATCCACTTTGCACCAAGCAGATGGTGTCGGATCACAAGGGGGACACATTGGCTCCTTGAGTGAGCTCAATAGTGTTTTGATAGCCTTAGTGGCTAGGTCGGGAATATTCTCCTAAGGTTCGGGGCCTAGGAGGTTAGTTTGTTAGTAGTGGGTTTTGTGGGTGGTTTTGTTGTGGTGGGTTGATGGGTTCAAATATGTTACCACCTTCCATGATGTCGGATGGTAAAGGTTATGAACAAAGACACGAAGAAATGAGACAGACTAAAGAAAACCTAGAAATAAAAATAGAATCTTACAAGAAGGGAATCTAGCAAGTAGACCTAATACAAAGAAATCCTAACCTAGACAATAACTATTCCCCGGGCTGCGGCGCTAAAAACTTGATACGTGGGAATCGCACCAGGCTTTACCTCTCGAGGGATCTCGAGAAGCTTACAACCCCCACCAGGCAGTGTACCTGATCGTTGTAGTATAGTATAGTGACAAGTAACAGGGGATTGATTGTTCAACTCAGGAATAGTGTCGCTAGGATTAGAAAGCCTAAAAACTAGATCTAGAGGTGAGGGATGATTCTTTTTGTATTTTTATATTTTATAAAAGAAAGTAAAAATCTCGGGTTTTAGAAGAGTGGGCGGAATTAGTTGCTAGCCAACTAACCCAAATAACTAAGATGCAATCAAAATAAAATAACAGAAATGAAAATAAAGTTAATTATACTAGTGGTGTAAACAATGATGGGGAAAGTTGTGTTTACTTAGGTTTCATTACTCCCTAGATATCTTTTACAGGTTGATAGCTTGTTACAATTGCATGGATGACGGGTGGTATTCCTTAATACTAGTCGTAGGGCCGTGTACAATATTCCCTAACTCTATAGGATCCTACTTCACTCCTATGTCGAGCTGTTAGAAGCTCCTAACATGGGATCATTAGAATTCTCCTACGCATTAAATACAACCAAAAATCATAGTACACCTCTGATCATGTTTCTTAAGACGTTCAAGCATGTTACCAATGGAAGTCTGCCAGTTTTCTTAAGCCTAACATCGAATACAATCATCCGTAACAATTATAAACAAACAATCAACCCATAATTAACATCTAGGTTTCACTACATCTAAGCAAACACAAAAGAAATCTAGCCTAGCATGTTAAATTGAAGACAAGCGTAAGATATATTCAAACAACACATAGACATATTGATTGAATTGAAAGAGTACTTGTCTCAAATTGAACATAAAAGTTTCAAAGGGTTGAAACCCTTGAAAAAGCTATAAAAATCGGCCTAGGGTTTTTCCCTCAAAGTTGCACACTTATGAATGAAATTTGGAAAAATATATATAGATTTTACAGGGTGACGGCGTCAAGAAGGAATTTCTGACGCCTTCAACTCACCGCCAAAATAGAAATCGTATTGCCTAGATCCAATTGTGACGCCGTCATGTGTAAATTTCTTCTGGGCCGTCACTAATACTTGGACCATGACGGCCTTGGGTGACGCCGTCATCTCCAATGCATAAAAAACTCTGGACCATCACGTGTGTCATCCACTTCCACCTCTTTTGTTACTCTTGACGCCGTCACTTGGAAAGTCTTGACGCCTTCAGGTATTGTTCTCAGCAAGGAAAATTGATACTTTGCCGTTTTCTTCACTTTTATGCTCAAAAAACGTCCAAAATGCTTCCTTTTCCAGATTTCTCTCCAAAAGTACCTAAAATGAAAAAAGGAACGATTTAGGACAATATTTGATAAAATAATCTCGAATCCGGGCTTAAATGACCCCTTAAAAATGGTTCATTTTTCGCCTCATCATCTTCTATTTAACATGCTAGGCTAGATTTCTTTTGCGTTTGCTTAGATGTAGTGAAACCTAGATGTTGATTATGGGTTGATTGTTTGTTTATAATTGTTACGGATGATTGTATTCGATGTTAGGCTTAAGAAAACTGGCAGACTTCCATTGGTAACTTGCTTGAACGTCTTAAGAAACATGATCGGAGGTGTACTACGATTTTTGGTTGTATTTAATGCGTAGGAGAATTCTAATGATCCCATGTTAGGAGCTTCTAACGGCTCGACATAGGAGTGAAGTAGGATCCTATAGAGTTAGGGAATATTGTACACGGCCCTATGACTAGTATTAAGGAATATGACCCGTCATCCATGCAATTGTAACAAGCTATCAACCTGTAAAAGATATCTAGGGAGTAATGAAACCTAAGTAAACACAACTTTCCTCATTATTGTTTCCACCACATTAGTATAATAGTTTTATTTTCATTTTTGTTATTTTATTTTGATTGCATCTTTAGATTAATTGGGTTAGTTGGCTAGTAACTAATTCCGCCCACTCCTTCAAAACCTGAGATTTTTACTTGCTTTTAAAAAATATAAAAATACAAAAAGAATCATCCCTCACCTCTAGACCTAGTTTATTAGGCTTTCTAATCCTAGCGACACTATTCTTGAGTTGAACGATCAATCCCCCGGTACTTGTCACTATATTACAACGATCAGGTACACTGCCTGGTGGGGATTGTAAGCTTCTCGAGATCCCTCGAGAGGTAAAAGCTATTGCGAGGGCGCGATCCCTACGCGTATCATGGCGCCAAAATAAATTATTACAATTGGGGCCTGTGGGGGGTGGCAGCATTAAATGTTGTTGTTTTGTTAGGTGCAATTTAGGGGGAAAGTGAGTGAATTGGGCGGTGTGATGGGATGGTGATGGTGGGGGTGTGAGATGATAATTCTGCAAGTGGGGGAGATGAGAGGGAAGGGATGGAGGTGACTTTGACTGGGTTTGACTAGGGTTAATGTTTGACCCTGCGTTTTTAATACAAAGGTGTGTGGTTTGGGCTTGTGAGGGATTTGGGCCAAAGGGGTTATAAGGTGGACTGGATTAGGGTGAGGGTGTTGGATTGGATTTGTTTGGTTTTGGGTTTATTATTGATAACAAGGGTCCGTTTGGTTTGTAAAGTATAACAAGACCAACTTTGTAATTTGCTGAAAGTTGAGGGCTGGTGTTGTGATTTTTCCAAAGTACTCACAAGGTTCATTCTTGCCATATTTGAATAGTACAAGGACCAATGTTGATTTTTTTCACGTTTTGAATTTCTCAGGGACCATTTTTGACAACTTTGCAAAGTACAGGGACCAAACTTGACAACCTTTGAAACTTTTTCGCCAAAGGACTAATTATGATAACTTATGATTTCTAAAGGACCTTTGGTGACTTTTCTTACAAAATAAATGACTAGGGACTAATTTTGACAAGTTTTAAAAGTTGAGGGACTGAAACTGCCAATTATGCAAACTTTGTTCGTTTTTCATCTGTCTTTAATCATTTTACATATAAAACACAATCCTGGGATATTTTCAGTATTTTGATGCATATTTGAGTGTTTTTGGATGTTTTGGCAGTTCAGATACGACAAAAATGATGAGTATTTACACACTCATCAACAAATGTGTTTACTTAGATATAATTACTCCCTAATTATCTTTTATTGATTCGTTGAATGTCACAGTGCAATTGTTTTAGTTGAAGCTTTGTATTCCTTGATATCAGTTGTGGGGGTGTGCGACCTTCCCCAACTCTATGAATATCAATTTATTCTATGACTGTGTTAAACTCCCTAATCATAGAATCACTAACATCTCTTCATGCATTAAATACAACGAGAAAAATTATAGTGTACATACGATTGCATTTTTCTAAGACATTCAAGCTAGTTACACAAAGGAGGTCAGCCAGTTTTCTTAGCCTAACGTGAAGCAATCAACTAAACAATAGACAACTCATTAATAATCAATAACTATGTTTCATTAGATCTAAGCAAATACTGATATACTTAAGCTAACATGTTAAAAGGAAGAAAAGATAAACAACTAATCAAACAACACATAGACATATTGAATGATTAAAAGAAAACTTAACTTCAATTGAACATGGAAGAAAAGAGGGTATGAAAACCCTAAAAATCTTCCGAAATTCGTACTAGGGTTTATGTCTCCAAAGTTTCACACTAACGAATGAAAAATCGAAAAGTATATATAGATTTACAAGGCTGACAGCGTCAGGTTATAAATCCTGACGCCGCCAGGTCGCCGTTTTTAGGGTTTCGTCTTGTGCAGGATAACCTTATGACGTCGTCACTCTTTAATTCTTCTGGGTTGTCTCTCTTTAAGCTAACACCAGGCGGCCTACTTGTAAATACACCTGACGCCTTTAGGTGTAAATTCTTCAAAAGTTCAGTTGAGCGTCATGTGTAATATTTCCAAGCTTCATTATCTTCAAGTGACGGTGTCACCTATTAAGGTGTGACGCCATCAAGTGCAATTCCTGACAGGTTTTCCACGACTTTGCTATCTTCTTCACTTTTGAGCCCAAAAACGTCTAAAATGCTCCAAATTCCAGAAATCACGTCCCAAGTACCTAAAATGATAAAAGAAATGACTTGAGGCAATATTTGACCATAAAAACATGATTTAAAGCTTAAATGGCCCCTTAAAAGCGTACCAAATAAATCTTTATCAATTTGTTTAAAAAAGTCTCTATTTAAGCACGGTTTTCAGGCGGAATGTCATTGCATTTCTCGTATGTTTGTCTCAGATCATCTTTAGCTTTGCATGCCTTGTCAAATTGCATGGTTAAGTCGATCAACGCTTACTGACATTATCCTCCGCAATTAGTTATTCAAACTAAAGCAATGATTTCATCAATGGTATGTGGAACCGAACAAGCCATGTCAAATTTTTTGTAAGAATGAAAAATATTTGTTGTGAAAGTAATAATATATAGAAGATATGTATAAAATGATAAAGTTTTGGGGTTTTTATATTTGAAAAATGGGGTGTTGTAAAATTTTAACGAATAGTTTGATACATGGGGCCAGATTGTCAGCCAAATCACAATAGTGAGCGAGTCACCAAAGTATAGCAAAATGGCCGTGACTTGAGGCTTGTGTTTTTGTCCAGTCGCACATGAGTGTTGGGTCACGGAAGGAGTTCACGACCACTCCGCATCACCTAAGGCTGAACACAATGGGAGGTTGACTTGTTCGGTCGATCGAAGGTCACACTCGATCGTCCCAATGTGGAGGCTTGCTCACACTTGGTCGTCGGGCGACAAAAATCATAACTCAGATGTTTTCTAAACCGAGTTCTTGTGCATGTTTTGTGGGTAGAAAAAAATATATATATTTAGACAAAAATACACCGTTCATCCTTAAACTTTCGAGAAAACATCGCCATGCACCCTAAGTTTGGAAAAACGTTGCCATGCGTCCAAAACTTGTGTTTTTGAGGCCAAATGCGTCCCTTGATCCATCTTTCGTTAGTCAACTTCTGTTATTTCCCCATGTGCCTTACACATGAGGGCAAAATGGTCATTTCATCATTTTGGTTAATTATGTTGATGGTACAACCTTAGGGACGAACGGTGTATTTAATCAAAAAGTTCTACAATCACTACCACCACCATCTCTTTATCTCTTTTTCCTGCTTCTCTCTCTAAAATTAAGAACATCACCATTTTTTAAATCTCGTAAACCATTCCACTAAAAAAATATATAAATGCTATAGAATTACTATGATTATGTTGTCAGTATGTATCATATATCTAAGCACATGTATGTTTTAACTTATAATAGCGAAGAGTTACTTGTTCTTCATCTCTAGCATTGTTAACCATTAGCAAACTTTTCTCAGTGTCTTTCTTCCAATACCATTAGGTAATTTAGGTTAGGAAAAAGCTGTCTTAAGCATTCATATTAAAGAGTGTCGATTTAGTCAAATTTTCAAACCTGGCTTATTAGTTACACTATAATACAATTATCCATTAAATGACTAAAACAAAAATTATAATGTGGTGATATATGTGCATACAAAATTTTTGGAAATTTGGGGAAATTGTAAATTTCAAGGTATGACTTTAAACTTTCAAATAACTGATTACGTTGAGTATCAGTGAATTTCAAGGTATGCTTGAATAACTTATTTAAACTTTCTAAGCTACTTATTAAAGGGGATGAAATCTCTAAGATTTTAGATCATATTTCTGTCTTTCTGTTAGAAGATATAATACATGTTCAAAAAGCAGTAAAGTCGCAGCTTCTTTGTTGTAATGAATCACATTTTTCCTTTTATCTTCTACAGATATAATATTCTTTGTGCTTAGTGGAGTGAGAGATTAATGGATCAATATCATTGATGAGATAACACTGATATTCTAATCTTGTCTTGGATTGCTATTGCTAGGTTAAATGTGAGTATGTTTTCCTAACGAGATGAAAGGTCGCCATATGTGGGGAGTACGTGAAATCAAGGCTTAAGGTACAGTCAGCCTGAGTCACCAGATTTGAAAATATGATGATGTCTCTAATTCACTTAAGAGTAAGTTTAGAGGTTGCAAAATGGGTGAATTGGGTTTTGGTAACTGTTTAAAATGGGTTGGGATCAAAGCAGATTTATGAATGTCAAATGGGTGGTGGTCAAACGGGTTAGATTGGGTTTGATGACCCATCAACTTTCTTATTCTGTTTTTCATTTATGACATAGTGAACAAAGTGGTATTTTTTTTTATATCAATTTTCTAATATAATAACATTTAATATATGATTCTATGGACAAAGTTTGAACTTGTTAGATTATGGCACCGAAAATATAAAATTTTCAAAAATTTAACAAATTTACAACTAATGTATGGTTTCTTAACACTCTTTTTAAGTGCATCAAGTAGCAGATTTGCACCATCCTTTTAGCCCCTTCCCAAACACCGCGGTTGCCAACATGTTACCCATTTGGACCCGTTTTGGTTCATACATTTGTAAATTCTAGGTAGTACCTATTTCGACCCGTATAACATTACTTGTTCTATGTCTTATGCTTAATATCTGAAAGTTCACACAGTGTTTATGTTTATATAATATGTATATGTTAATACAAATATCGCCTAAAAACGTTATTTATATTTTACGATCTTCGCTAAGTTTTGTTAACGACAAAATGTAAACTTTAGTTTCTAAGCAAAACATAATCTTAGTTTTTAAGACTTGCATAAACTAGACTTTTGCTACATTTTACATTTCATAAAACACAACAAAAGTTTATTTCTTAAATTAGAAATAGTCACATCACATTTATGGCAAGTTTTGTCATTATGCATTTATGGAAAGAAATGTGTTTGACTAACTTTGTTGTTGCTTGCAAGCTTTGTATTTGACTTGTTTTTAAGTGATGTGACATTGTTTGGTTGCTAGGAGTTATGAGACAAGACCTTGTTTGGTTTGAAGAGTTATTGCAAAAACCTACTGCAGACCCGGCGGTACCTTGGGGGTACACGAGCGGAACCCATCTGAGGGTTCCGCCTGATCCGCCAAGCATGCAGTGTGATGTGCTATAAATACCAAGCCATAACTTGATTTTTTGCTAACCACTTGAGATCATATTTTACACACACACTCATCTTTTCTTCTAACCTCTTAACATTGTAAATGTGAAGTTTTCTTTTGTAGCAAAGAAGCTCACAAGGTCATCAAAAGTTTCCAACACAACGTTGCAAGACTTGTTAGCTTAGTATTGTGTAAACTCTTATTGTTTACACGTCATTTGTTTGTGTATATTCTGAAGTGAGTGGTTAGTATTTTAGTCCTCAAAATACAAAGAGTGTTGGGAGTTGTTGTACCCTATTAAAAGAACTAACGGGAGTGGTTGTGCCCTTGTAAAAGAACTCGACATTTAGCTTTGTGTCGGTAAAAGTATAAGCGACGTGTACGGTTTTCTCCGCCGGTGAAAGGAGCTTGTTGACTAGTGAAAGAAACTCTCGAGTTGGATACTCGGGGCGTGGACGTAGGGCAAGGAAAAAGAGTCCTTGTAGCCGAACCACGATAAATACTCGTGTTGTGGTTTGATCGTTTCTTTCATTTACTTGCATGTTATATATTGTGTTTGTGCATATATCTTTGATCAAACGGAAAGTTTCAAAGCTAACTTAACAAGTTAAAAAGATTTTAATCGGTAAACTATTCAACCCCCCTTCTAGTTTTCCACAATTGGCATCAAGAGCTACGTTACTCAAGCTTTTAAAATATATTGTGTTTTAAAACTTGAAACGATCCATGGATTTTGAAAATTACAAAGAAGGGCAATCTATGCAAAGACCACCACTCTTTGAAGCAAATGGTTTTATATATTGGAAAAACCGTTTTGAAACTTACGTGAAATCTAAAGATATAGATTTGTGGTATATAATTATTGATGGTGATAACGTAGTTACTAACATCAAAGATGATGATCAAAAGAAGTTAATAAGTAAAAATAATGAAGCTAAAATGATGCTTTATAATGCTTTGCCTAAGAAAAAATATGAAAGAGTCTTTTTGTGTAAAACCGCCAAAGATATTTGGCAATCTTTAATTGTCACTCATCAAGGAAACTCACAAGTTAAAGATAACAAAATTGATCTTCTTGTTCAACAATATGAACAATTTGTTATTTCCGAAGATGAGATTATTGACAATGCTTTTGCTAGATTTAATACCATTATTACTTCACTTAAAGCACTTGACAAATCTTTTTGTAGTAAGAACTTTGTCAGGAAATTTCTTAGAGCACTCCATCCGAAGTGGAGAGCAAAAGTGACGGCAATTGAAGAATCCAAAGATCTTTCAAGCATGTCACTCGATGAGCTAATTGGAAACCTCAAAGTTCACGAAATGGTAATGGAAAAAGATTCGGAACTAGTTAGAGGCAAGAAAGAAAAAGTTAAGTCCATTGCCTTGAAAGCTAGAGTCCAATCAAGTGATGATGAAGAATCTACTTCGGATAGTGATGATGAGGAATATGCTATGGCCGTGAGAGACTTCAAGAAGTTCTTTCGTAGGCGAGGAAAGTTTGTAAGGCAACCTAAAGATGACAAGAAAACCTTCTGGAAAGATCGTGATGATCGAAAAGGAAAAGTTGAAAGAAAATGTTATAGGTGTGGAGACACAAGTCATCTTGTAGGAGAATGTCCAAAACCACCCAAGAGCAAACCTCAACAAGCTTTTGTGGGTGGTGCTTGGAGTGACTATAAAGGAGATGATGATGAGCCAAAGAATGATGATATTGCTCTCATGGCTCACAACTCAAATGAGGTACTCTCCGACTTATCTTACTCCTCTATAGATGATGATACTTTACAAAATGAATATAACAAACTTTGTGAGTTAAGCTTAAAAATCATAAACAAAAATAAATTTTTGAAAACTAAAAAGGAGTTTTTAGAAAATGAAGTCTATGAGTTAAAAGAAAAAGCTAAGAGATTAGAAAAGGGTAAAAGTATTGACACCTCATGCAAATCATGTGAAGAACTTAAACTTGAAGTTGAGAAACTTAAAATTACTCAAAATGATCTAATCAAACAAACCACAAAGTTCAAAAAGTTCGATAAGAGCATTTCATGTGCGGATGAAATTATGAAACTTCAAAAGTCACCTTTTGATAAAACAGGTCTAGGTTTCAGGAAGGTAGAAATCATTAAGAGTCAAACGAAACAAAAAAAGAACGCACATGAAACAAACAAAATTGCTACAGCAGCCCGCGGACCAGACGGAACCCAAATTAGGGTTCCGCCCGTTGGCCCCGAGGGTTCCGCCAGGTCTGCTGCAGCAGTAACTCCATCCACATCGGATCGTTCAAAATTTGTTAAAGTTACATATAAAAATGGAACAAAACCTGCCTTTAGAACTGGAGTAGGACTTAGTAAAAATGAATTTAGAGCTAAGACTACTCAACCAAGACCTAAGACTCCAATTCCCAAACGCCCCTTTCCAAAGAGCAACTTCAACGCTCGACCAAACTACCAACAAGTTTGGAATCAAAACACTCCTGGACATTACCAAAATTCAAACTACATGCCATGGAACCCTTATGCTCTATTTTCTTATTTGGAACAAATTAATGGTTTGCTTAACCAAAATGGACCCATGAGAAATTGGGGACCAAATGTTTGAGTGTTTTTCATAAAATAGGTGTGCCTCAAAGTTTGTTTGGAACCGGATGAATGGATTAAAGATAGCGGTTGTTCAAGGCACATGGCGGGTAATAAAAGCCTCTTCTCAACATATCACAAATGTGATGGAGGTAATGTTACGTTTGGTACTAATGCTAAGAGCAAAATCATCGGAAAAGGTACAATCTCTCATGACTCCCTTTCTATAGATGATGTTGCTCATGTTGATAACTTAGGATTTAATCTTCTTAGTATTAGTCAACTTTGTCGTAATAAGTATAATGTCCTTTTTAGTGAAAACGGTAGTAAAATACTTAAAGATGGTATAACCGTAGCCAAAGGTGTCCTTAAGAACAACATATACGTCATGAAGTTGGATTCAACATCTAGAGACAAACTTTGTCTTACCTCATTAGACGAATCTTCAACTTTATGGCATAGACGTTTAGGACATGCTAACATGAGACTAATCCAAAACCTCTCCTCCAAAGACTTAGTTCGAAACCTACCCAACTTGAAATATGACCAACACTTTTGTGATGCTTGCAAAGTCGGTAAACAAGTCCATAGTAGCCATAAGGCTAAAAACATGGTGTCTACATCTAGGTGTCTAGAACTTTTGCATATGGATTTATTTGGTTCATCCGCTATACAAAGTTATGGAGGTAACTTCTATACTTTGGTCATAGTAGATGATTACTCACGTTATACTTGGACAAAGTTTTTGAAAAATAAAAATGAAGCTTTTGATAAATTTGAGATTCTAAGTAAGAAAATTCAAAATCAAGTAGGGTCTAATATAGTGTCTATTAGAACGGATCACGGTCGTGAATTTGATAATGAATTTCAATTTGGAAACTTTTGTGATAAAAATGGAATTACTCATAACTTTTCGGCTCCACGTACTCCTCAATCTAATGGTGTAGTAGAACGTAAAAACCGGACATTACAAGAGATGAGTAGAACAATGCTTAATGAACAAACTATTCCACAAAAGTTTTGGTGTAATGCCGTTGACACATCAACGTACATTCTTAATCGAGTCCTAATTAGATGATTTTTGAATAAAACTCCTTATGAACTTTATAGAGGTAAAAAGCCTACATTAGGATACTTTAGAGTGTTTGGGAGTAAATGCTTCATTCTTAACACCAAGGATTATCTCACCAAATTTGACCCAAAGTCTTATGAAGGTGTATTTCTTGGATATTCACAAAATAGTAAAGCTTACATTGTTTTGAACAAAGAAACCTTAAGAGTCGAGGAATTGTTAAACGTAACATTTGACGAAAGTCCACCTCCCTCTAAGACATCACCTTTGGTAGATGAGGACTTAGTTGAAAGCCAAGCAATTGAATGTCAAGAAATCTTAGGTAATGACAAGGAAGATGAACTATTAAACAAAGAACTTGTCAATGTCAAAGAATCTAAAAGTCATCCATTAGACGGTGTCATAGGCAACATTAACGAAAGAACACTTAGATCAAAAGTTCAAAATGAAAGCAACTACTTTTGTTTCGTGTCAACCATTGAACCGAAAAACATTAATGAAGCCATTAAAGATGAATCTTGGGTAATTGCAATGCAAGAAGAATTAAACCAATTTGTTAGGAATGATGTATGGACATTGTTGGAACCATAGTTTTACTATTTTATCAAGTCTCGGTCATTTGTAATAATGCTAGGTTGCTTAGTTATTATTTACATTTTGTATTAAGTTTACTAGGCTTAAGTATGTAGTCCATGGGCCTCAAGCCCATACGATTTAAGTGAAGGGATGGAGTAGGAATGTTGCCCTAGCTCCTTTCCTATAAATACTAGTCTTAGGCCTCTTGTAAACTTGGTTGGTTATTTGAAAACATTAAGGAAACTCTTGCATTTCACTTTCTCAAATTTCTCATAATCATCCCACTCTCATTCTCATCTCATTTCTCTTATCATTATACTTGTGTTTACAAAATGGTGACCTAACAGACATTAGTTCCTCAACCAAAGAGTCAAACAATAATTGGAACAAAATGGGTCTTTCGTAATAAAATGGATGAAAATGGAATTGTGTCTAGAAACAAAGCTAGGCTAGTAGCACAAGGATATAATCAACAAGAAGGCATTGATTACGATGAAACTTTTGCTCCGGTAGCTAGGCTCGAGTCAATTAAAATATTACTTGCTTATGCGTGTGCACATAATTTTAAACTCTTTCAAATGGACGTCAAAAGTTCATTTCTAAACGGAGTCATTAATGAAGAAGTGTATGTTGCTCAACCACCGGGCTTCATCGATTTTGAAAAACCAAATCATGTTTACAAACTTAAAAAGGCTCTTTACGGACTTAAGCAAGCTCCAAAAGCATGGTATGATCGACTTAAAACATTCCTAGTTGACCATAAGTATACCATGGGCTTAGTTGATAATACTCTCTTCACTAAGAAGAAAGATTCACATATTATCATAGTCCAAATCTATGTTGATGAGATTATATTCGGATCAACTTGTCAAGAACTATGTGTGGATTTCTCAAAAATCATGCATGACGAGTTTGAAATGAGTATGATGGGAGAACTCAACTTTTTCTTAGGACTCCAAATCAAACAACTAGAAGATGGTATCTTCTTTAACCAATCTAAATACATTAAGGACATGCTTAAGAAATTTGGACTAGAAGATTCGAAACCTATCAAAACTTCCATGTCCACGGAAACTAAACTCACCAAGGATGAGGAAAGTGAATCCGTAGATAGCACTAAATATAGAGGTATGATTGGTAGTCTACTTTACCTAACGGCTAGTAGACCCGACATTATGTTTAGTGTTTGTCTATGTGCTCGTTTTCAAGAAGATCCTAAAACTACCCATCTCGAAGCCGTTAAAAGGATTTTTAGGTATATTAGGGGCACTACACATTTAGGTTTATGGTATCCCAAAGGAACAGGAATAGACACCATAGTGTATGCCGACTCGGATCATGCCGGTGACTATGTCGATAGAAAAAGCACAAGTGGTATTTGTACTTTTGTTGGACATTGTCTCACCTCATGGTTCTCTAAGAAGCAAATAGCTCTTGCTATCTCAACAACGGAAGCCGAGTACGTTTCGGCCGGAAAGGCATGTCAACAAGCTCTTTGGATGAAGCAAGCTCTTGTCGACTACGGAATTCAACTCAACGACATCACAATTCTTTGTGACAACAAAGGTGCCATTGATCTTAGCAAAAACCCGGTTCAACATGCTCGTACCAAACATATTGAAATCCGTCATCATTTCCTTCGTGACAACGTCCAAAAAGGAAATATCTCAATTGAGAAAGTTTCTTCCGAAGATAACATAGCCGACATTCTCACAAAACCTCTTAAACGTGAGCCTTTTAATCTTCTTAGGCTAGGCTTAGGACTCATGGAACCTACATTGTAGTTCTGGACATTAGACAAAAATCACAAAAATCAAAACAAATCCAAAACCATTTTTCTCAGCAGGTTCGGCGGAACCCTCAGCCATAACGGACGGAACCTAACCCAGGGTTCCGCCGTGTCCGTCGACCTGCAGAATCATTTTCTTTGTTTATATTAAACCAAACACCCATTATTTCATACCACCACTTCAAGGCTGCTACTATTCACTTCACCACTCATCCACACCTACGAATTCTTGGTCCTCCATTCATTTACATTGCAAATCAATCATCATTGTAAGTATTCTTAATATGATTACAATCCTGATCTGAGTCTAGGAATTCTATTTCTTGCACAAAAACAAAAACTTGGGGTTATGCACTAACTTGAAAAACTCATGCATTAGATTAGGTGTTTAATAAAACTAATCATGTTTCCCATAGTTAGGAATTGCATCTTTAATTAGTATAAACATGTTTGCTAAAACACCCCATGTCAAATCTTTCCAAAAATTTCTCACAAGTAGGACAAATATTTTTTTCGTCTCACATTGAGAATACAAAATCAAAACGTTATTTTTAAAACATCACTTGCATAATGTCTCTTGAATGCTAAAGGGAATACATAACCAATATGTATTTTCGGGTACATTCAAACGAAGCTACATTGAACTAGGAGCGTTTGGGTTATCTTAAGTTTTATAACAAAACTTGCATAAAACGATTTTGAAGCATCAAAATGAGTCAAGATAACCGCACCTCCACATTGTTTTCATATAGGCACACACTAGAACTTCCACATTATAATAGCGGTTTACGTAAACTAAAATGTGAAATTTTGTTGTTCTAGGAATCATCATGCCTCCTCTAACCCACTACGACCACAAGGACACCATTAAGTACCTACCAAAACACCACAAAACCAAAGGCCTTACCGCAAATCAAGTAAACGTTTTCAAAGCCCTAGAAAAACACTATGTCCATGAGGGTAGAACCATAGACCCATCTTTCCTAGAAGGCACAAACCTTTACGCCGATTTTGCCACAATCAACTTTGAGTGTCTTTTGAATATCGACGAGCCTATTTGTCCTAGGTTCATTCTAGAGTTCTATGCATCATGCGTCCTCTCAACGGATGATTATGGTCATATGTCTATCCACTTTAGGGTTAGCGGCCACCAATACTCCTTCACTCTTGAGGAGTTTGCTCAAATCTTAGGTGTTCCAAACCGTGGTACTTGCCTCTATTCCGACTTACACTCCCTCTCAACTCTTGACAACCTTCAAGACCAGATCCACCCTTATGACACACCTCTTGTCTCAAAAGACGTACTTCGTAACCACCTCTTTGTTAGGACAACCAACACTAGGAGAACCCGTGGGGGGAATGAGGTCGAGAAGGATCCATATGGAATTGAACTTAATGAACTCTTGCCCCAATTCAAGAAATGGGAGGAAGTCCTTAGAGCCAATGTCATTAGCACAATAGGGAATCGTCACCATATCAACCTTTGCCTTTGCTACATGCTCTACTCCTTGTCCGTTAGGCAACCCTTCAATCTTGCCTACTACATAGCAAAGAGAATGGCCGACATTCCCGTGCATGGCACAACGACTATGCCATATGGAATGCTCTTGACCCGTCTCTTTAGGCTCATCTCACCCATTCCACCAACTTCAAATGGTCTTCGTCTTGACTACACTCTCATTCCACACACCTTTGTTCCACTTAGTGATAAGAGAGTTTATAAGGCCCAAGGAAAACGCCCACATCCTCCTACCTCATCATCTTCTTCCTCAATGAGTGAAGATGACAATTTGCCAAACTCTAGGCTCCCACCTCTAGAATACCTTTCTCAACTTCCGGATATTCCAAATGAGTCGGAGGAGTTCAAGCAAACAAAGGGGATGTTCAAAAACATCGGGAGATTCCTCGGGAAGATGAAGAAGAAGATGGACCGTCAATGAGTGCGGGTGTGTTAGGAGTGTTTGGCACAAGGTGCTATTGAAACAATTTGGTTGTTTAAACAATATTTGTGATGTATTTGTGTGTTACTACAATGTTTGATACACTTTGGAACATGTTTCAACTAACAATGTTGCAGGAAGACAACTTTTGGCAAGGTGTCAAATTTTCATGGTTATGATATTTTCACTAAGTATGGTGTAATTCTTGACCTCAAGGTCAAACTCCTATGATATGTGTGTTTAGGTGTCTAATTTTTGCATTGCCTAACCAGAAATGAAGTATCTCTTTGATTTTAGGAGTTTTCGAAAATTTTGAAAATCGTTTCGCGGGTCAAAAACGCGGACTGTGAACTTTTTCAGCCCTGGCGGATCAGGCGGATCCCAAATTTGGGTTCCGCCAGTACAAATTCTGGGTAACCCAGAATTTGCCCAACGGACCAGACGGTACCCTAATTTGGGTTCCGCCTGTGTCTTCTGAGGGTGCCGCCAGTAGCCTGCAGATTTTTTTTTGTTTTCTTTTTCGCCAATTCAACATTGAAACACCAAAATCCAATCCTTTTAGGTAGAAACCCATTACTTGCAATGTGTTTAGCATAATAGGATACTCCTTCTTCCATGAACTTAAACAAAACCAATTCCCGCCAAAATTCAAATTTAACCATAACAAACTCAAGGACCCCTCAAACATAAAGGAAGGAACCCTTTTAAGGGATCCTTGAAATCCCTGAGATTTATACTACCACAAATCCACCAAAACCACTATGCATTTAGTGCAAAACTTGTCTTCTCACTTCACCATTTTCATTGGACTGACTTCCATGATTTGACAACCCACAATTAGTTTTCCAAATCATTAGAAACCTCCATTTTGTATGGACTAACACCAAATCCAAACACTCCTTTCCATAATCCATCAACACTATAAATTAAGCCATCCTAAACACCATCAAATCACACCTTCCTCAACACAATTTCTGAAACTTTAAACCATTTTAACCATGACCAAGTCAACAAACACCTCTCAACCATCACGACCCATCTAGAGAACCGCTCGGATAAGTGTGAAACCACTATGGTCAAACCAATCCATCAACCTTAGCTCCTCATCATCGGAGGAATTCACATCACCCATCAAAAATGAACATTTTTTGAACCTTGCATCTCCATCTCCATCACCCAAACAACCAAATGAGCACACTCCACCACCTACTAAATCACCTATTGACCCAACTCCACCAAGTGCTCCAACCCAACCATCAAAGACTCCATCACCATCACCATTACCAAAAATTGAACCTATGGAGATTTTCGGGTCTCCTCCAACATCACCACACCCGTATGTCCAAGATTTAAATGATCTTCCACCAAGACATACCCAACCACCACCTTTTACAAATCAATCACCAAGGTCAATTCTTGACCTTGATGAAGATCTTGAACTTACCCAACCACCACAACAAGTATACCAACCACCTAAACCATTGTTATTTCACCCAATCTACCGTGAAATCCATGGTCCTCTTTATGGAGAACCAAATTTTGAAAACCATGATCACCCAACTCCACCACCTTCTCAAGCCCAAACCTATGAGTCTTTCTTTCCCTCTTATGAGGAAATACAAAGCATGGTTGACACCCACCTTCATCAAGCAATGGAATTTCAAACCACCTTGCTTGACTCAATACCAAATCCATCCTCTATCCAAGAACCAAAACCAAACCAACCCCTAAACCAAGAAACTAAAACCAACCCATTTTCACCCAACCATCCACATATTTGCTCAAATTGTGAGCAAATGGGTGAAACCATCAAAACCTTGCTTCACCAATTCCAAAATGAAACTCGGTTTGCATTCCAACATGTCATAGAATGTTTGGATGCACTTTCCCACCCCAACAAATCCTAAACAACCTTTGGAGGCCATTTGCCCCACTCTAGGAATTTTGGATTTTATTTTATTTTCTTGGTTATTCTTTTAGTTTTTGTGTACAAGTAGAAGAATAAGTCCACATTTCTTGTCTTTTGACTTTTATAAGTCAAAATTTTACTTGGAATGACATTTCTTTCTACTCACTTTAGTACATTGTTGGTTGATAATGTTTGTGTTGTGGTTACAATGTGTGTGGTAACTACAAGCTTGACTATATATATCACCAACTAACCATTTTTTTGTAGGTCTCAAAATCCATGTTTCCCATATTGGTACTCCATTTAGGGGGAGTATCGACCAAGGGGGAGTATGGCCATTATTCCGCTTCGCTACTCTACTTTTTGTTTCGACAAAAAGGGGGAGAAATATATTAAACCTTCAATACTTGATATGCTTTCCGTCTCTTAAGTAAAACAAGGTTAATATAATTTTTTTTAAGTCTTGAAAACCAAGATTTTGCATGTTACTTAAAAACAAAGTTTATGTTTTGTCATCAACAAAAAGGGGGAGATTGTTAATACAAATATCGCCTAAAAACGTTATTTATATTTTACGATCTTCGCTAAGTTTTGTTAACGACAAAATGTAAACTTTAGTTTCTAAGCAAAACATAATCTTAGTTTTTAAGACTTGCATAAACTAGACTTTTGCTACATTTTACATTTCATAAAACACAACACAAGTTTATTTCTTAAATTAGAAATAGTCACATCACATTTATGGCAAGTTTTGTTATTATGCATTTATGGAAAGAAATGTGTTTGACTAACTTTGTTGTTGCTTGCAAGCTTTGTATTTGACTTGTTTTTAAGTGATGTGACATTGTTTGGTTGCTAGGAGTTATGAGACAAGACCTTGTTTGGTTTGAAGAGTTATTGCAAAAACCTACTGCAGACCCGGCGGTACCCTGGGGGTACACGGGCGGAACTCATCTGAGGGTTTCGCCTGATCCGCCAAGCATGCAGTGTGGTGTGCTATAAATACCAAGCCATAACTTGATTTTTGGCTAACCTCTTGAGATCATATTTTACACACACACTCATCTTTTCTTCTAACCTCTTAACATTGTAAATGTGAAGTTTCCTTCTGTAGCAAAGAAGCTCACAAGGTCATCAAAAGTTACAAGTTTCTAATACAACGTTGCAAGACTTGTTAGCTTAGTATTGTGTAAACTCTTATTGTTTACACGTCATTTATTTGTGTATATTCTGAAGTGAGTGGTTAGTATTTTAGTCCTCAAAATACAAAGAGTGTTGGGAGTTGTTGTACCCTAGTAAAAGAACTAAAGGGAGTGGTTGTGCCCTTGTAAAAGAACTCGACATTTAGCTTTGTGTCGGTAAAAGTATAAGCGACGTGTAAGGTTTTCTCCGCCGGTGAAAGGAGCTTGTTGACTAGTGAAAGAAACTCTCGAGTTGGATACTCGGGGCGTGGACGTAGGGTAAGGAAAAAGAGTCATTGTAGCCGAACCACGATAAATACTCGTGTTGTGGTTTGATCATTTCTTTCATTTACTTGCATGTTATATATTGTGTTTGTGCATATATCTTTGATCAAACGGAAATATTCAAAGCTAACTTAACAAGTTAAAAAGATTTTAATCGGTAAACTATTCAACCCCCCTTCTAGTTTTCCACAGTATACATATGCATGTCTTCATAATGATATGATGCACCCATAGCAATTTTTTTTTTTTTTTTTTTTTTTTTTTTTTTTTTTTTTTATTTCTACTGCTAAAAAGATAATCGTTATGAAGGAATTTAGATTGCTTTCTCTGGTTTATGCTAGTGTGTGTGTATATATATATATATATATATATATATATATATATATATATATATATATATATATATATATATATATATATATATATTAAAAAAAATAGTCTACAATATATACTCCACTATTTATGAAGTTCATGCAAAATCAAAACAACATAATCGTAGTAATTCTGTAGCATTGAACTATATATCATTTCACGAAGGAACGAATTCCCAGTTTTTATTATAATACTATTTCCCGAATTCCCAGTTTGTATTAAAATAGTATTTCCCATATTATTTTTTTTGGGTTTTTGATGAGGCGAAAAATGAACCACTTTTAGGGGGTCATTCAAGCCCGGAATTGAATTTATTTGATCAAATATTACCCTAAATCGTTCCTTTTGTGATTTTAGGTACTTTGGGAGTGAAATATGGAAAAGAAAGCAATTCGGACGTTTTTGGAGCATAAAAGTGAAGAAAACGCCAAAGACTTAATTTTCCATGTTGGGAACAGTGTATGACGGCGTCAAGAAGACATTCCTGACGGCGTCAAGAGTAAATACCATGACGACCCAGTACAAACATGAAGGCGTCACAAGTAGAGCGTCAAGAGTTAATTGTGTGACGGCCTGCAAAAGAGGACTACATGACGGCGTCAGATGTAGATCTAGGTAGTCCGAGGATTTATTTGGCGGCGAGATGACGGCGTCACACCTTTGTTCTTGATGCCATCACCTCCTAATATATATATATATATATATATATATATATATATATATATATATATATATATATATATATATATATATATATATATATATATATATATATATATATATATATATATATATATATAGTTTTCTAATTTTCATTCATTAAAAAGGAACAAGTGTGGAGAAACCCTAGGGCCGAACCTTGTACGAATTTTACAGCTTTTCAAGGGTTTTCAACCCTTGAATCCTTACATGTGCTATTGAGATAAGTCTTCTCTTAATTCAATCAATATGTCTATGTGTTGGTTGTCTATATCTTGTGCTTGTCTTGATTTCAACATGCTAGGCTAGATTTATCTTGTGTTTGCTTAGATCTAATGAAACCTAGATGTTGATTACTTGTTTATGGTTGTATTGGATGAATGATTTCAATGTTAGGCTTAAGAAAACTGGCAGATCTCCATTGTGTAACATGCTTGAACGTCTTAGGAAACATGAACCGATGTGTATTAGGTTTTATTGGTTGTATTTAATGCATGAGTAAATTCTAATGATCCCATGTTAGGAGCTTCTTGCAGGCTCGACATAGGAGTGAAGTAGGCACTCATAGGATTGGGGAAGTAAGTACGCCACCCCATGAATGGTATTAAGGAATACAATCCGTCATCCACGCAACTATAACAAGTAATTAACGTGTAAAAGATATCTAGGGAGTAGTGAAATCTAAGTAAACACATTTTTCCCACATATTGCTCACAACTTTAGTTTAATATAGTTTATTTTCATTTTTAGTATTTTATTTTGATTGCATCTTTAGTATTGGGTTAGTTGACTAGCAACTAATTCCGCCCAAATCCTTCAAAACCCGAGATTTTTATTTTCTTTCATAAAAATATAAAAATACAAAAAGAATCACCCCTCATCTCTAGATCTAGTATTTAGGTTTTCTAATCCTAGCGACACTATTCCTAGCTGAACGAACAATCCCCCGGTACTTGTCATTATACTATACTACATCGATCAGGTACACTGCCTGGTGGGGGTTGTAAGCTTCTCAAGATCCCTTGAGAGGTAAAGCCTGGTGCAATCCCTACGCATCAAGTTTTTGGCGCCGCAGCCTGGGGAATAGTTATTGTCTAGGTTAGAATCTCTTTTTATTAGGTCTACTTGCTAGATTCCTTTCTAGTAAGATTTTAATTTTATTTTTAGGTTCTCTTTAGTCTATCTTATTTCTTTGTGTTTTTGTTCGTAACTCTTCACCACCCGACATCATGGACGATGGGAACATCTTTCAACCCGTCATCCCACCACAACAAAACCCACAACTAGAACCTCTTAGGCCCCGAACCTTAGGAGAGTATTCCCGACCTAGCCACCAAGTCTATCGAAACACCATTGAGCTCACCGGAGCCAATGTGACCCCCTTGCGATCCGACACCATCCGGTTGGTTGCAAAGCGGATGTGCATTCCATGGACTTCGTTCCGAAGATCCAAATCAACATCTCAAGGACTTCCTTAAAATTGTAGATTCCATAGACTTAGATGTTGCAACTAGAGAGACAACCCGATTATGCCTATTCCAATTCTCTCTACGTGATCAAGCTAGTCAATGGCTTGAGCATTTACCCGCGGGATCCATCACCACATGGGATGATCTCACCACTCGTTTCCTTGCTCAATTTTTCCCACCGGGGAGAACTACTAAGCTTAGAAATGACATCTTGATGTTCCAACAACGTCAAAATGAAACTCTCTATGAAGCATGGACTCGTTTCAAGGACTTACTCCAAAAATTCCCTCATCATGGCATAGATCTTTGGCTCCAAGTCCAAATCTTTTATGACCATATTGATCTCTCCACAAGGCGAGCCATTGACCAATCGGCCGGTGGTAAGCTACGTGATCTAAGTGCGGAACAATCATGGGAACTCATAGAAGATCTTGCTCTCTATGACAACGAAAGTTGGAATGATCCCCGTGATTTGAACAAAACGGTCAAGGCAATATCTTTGCCTTCGAATAACTCTAGCACTCCCGACCGTAGGATCATGGAACTTGAGGACCAAGTCAAGTTTCTCATGAAATCTTACAAAACTCCTAAGCCTTCAAGCCAAGTGAACAAAATCACTTCTTCATGCGAATTATGTAGTGGTCCCCATGACACTCGTGATTGTGTGGAACTCCCCGGAACAGCTTTTGCGGACTACGCATCCTCGCGTACCGACAAAGCGGGAGATAAGTGGTACACTTTCAAACCCGAACCAAACCCTTACGGTGATTACTACAACCCCTCTTGGAAAAATCACCCAAACCTCAGGTGGAAACAAAATCAAGCTAATTCTTCCAATCCGCCTAATCGTTACCAACCAAACGGTCCACCCTCCAACCATACTTTCAACAACAATCCTTCTAACAACTATGGTAGTACCAACAATCTTGAAGGGTTGATGTCTAAGTTCATGGCATCTCAAGAAGCTTGCATAGCTAGGTTCGAAACCGAATTCAACCAACAACAAACGGAGATGACCAACAAGATAGACAACTTGTTGAAAGCCCTCAACAACCAAGCGTTAACCACACCTAGCAAGGACACTAGGGACACCAATAACGAAATCCAAATTAAGGACCCCTCATCATCTAAACATGTCCACTTTATCAATGTTGTCACCATTAAGCCAATAGATAAGGAGATAGAAGAAAGTGACAAGGATGAAGTTGGAGTAGAAACCAAGACTAGGGATGAAAGTAGGGAAGTTGAGGTTAATAAGGGAGAGGAGTTAGAGGAAGTAGAAACTATAGAAAAGCACTTTGATAATTTGCCCACCAAGGAAGAACGGGAATACCACAAGGATTTATTCGATAGTCCCGAGAGACCATATATCCTTGGCACACCCCTTATCAAAATGAGAGACCCCTCTAACATTAACATACCATGCAACATCGGGCATATGCATGTATGGAAAGCTTATATCGATCCTAGATCTCCTATAAACATCATGACTAGGACTTATTACAATTGGGTGATGAAGAAACAACTTGATTTTAGGATGATGCCCAATAAGAATTTGATAAGTAATTTTGTGGGAAGAGTGAAGGGATTGCATGTGATTATAGGTAATTTCACTTATGAGATCGATTTTATGATAGTGGAAGACACTCGTCCGGTGATAGATGATTGCCTAAGCCAAATAATATTCGGAAAACCATTTGTTAAGGCCACTAGGATGAGTTATGATCCGACTTTAGGGATAGTTAGATTCAAGGAAGAGAATGATGAGATTGCCTACCAAATGCCTTACAAAATTGAGCAATACCGCCTTCTCTCTAATATAGAAAAGGAACACAAGCAAGCGGCTTATTATAGGAATGATGAGGATAGACGTAGAGGAGTAGAGTATGTGAAGAATAGGATGCTTGGTTTCTACAAAGAATGTTTGCAACTAGGTCCGGAGTACAAAACTGGTTTAGAAGACGACCTAGAGAGTGAAACCAACGATGAGGTCACGTAGTAACCCATGGCCTTGAGTCTAGCTACAAGACTCGTAAATAAAGAAAAGTGCTTCTTGGGAGGCAACCCATGCTTTGTGTGATTTTTATTTTGTTTGATTGTTATTTGCTTCCATATGTATGCTTTATTTTTATTGTTGGTAGATCATGTTTCTAAACTAAAAAGTGGAAATACTTTACTTTGTTGTTTTGGCCTAGTCTTAACTTCGCCCAAAGGTATTTTTGCAAAAGATAAGTGTAAGGGGAAACCCCAAATATGTTTTTAAGAAACAAACCGATCATGATTCTCCACAATATTAAGTGAACATGTATATTCGTATTTGTTAGAGTCAAATGCTTGTATCGAGTCATAATGAAGTTTTGCAGGATTTTCCAGGAAGTAGGACCAAGTTTTTCCAGAAATTTTACGGAAACTTAACACAAGAATTTCTTCAAATCACTTCTGACGGCGTCATGAGTTTACTCTTGACGGCGTCACGTGTAAAAATATGGAAATTTTACCAGTTTTGTTTTTCTAACGGAGTCTTAGAGTTTTTGTTGAATTATTAAGTTTTATAATCTCCAGGAAATCTGCAAACTTCATTCCACAAGCATTATATCTTATATTGTTTTCTAGGATTTAGTAACTTATGTAGATTTCCGTCGATTTTATGCGAGGTTGCCTTGTCTGTTTTCTCAGGATTTACAGGTTATGTATGACAAGAAGATGATTTATTTTTCTGGAAGGGAAGCTTTGATTGTTCATTTTCTTGGAGGAAGATCTAACCTGACCACCTTATCATCCATACCTAGCGAATCAGGGGAGTATTTGATTTCATTCTTTTTACTTTTTCACTTTTACATTCTTTACTTGAACATTGGGGACAATGTTCATCTTAAGTGTAAGGGGAGGGTAAAATGATGATACCTTACAAATACACTTTCGCTTGAATTTGTTTGTTTAATAGTAGATGTGTAATAAAACTATGAGAAATACTTGTTAGTGCAATTTTAGCGCCAAATTTAAAATTTTTTACAACATTTAGGAGTGAAACTTTAGCCATAGCAAGCGTCTCATGGATAGGAGATTGTATGACTAGCACAAAACCGTACCATTCAGAAAAATTTTCCACCCAAATATGTGAGGTTCGCCTTTAGATTTGATAGGAAAAACATTTACTATTAGTGCTTATGAGTGTACCGGTAGCATTTAGATTCTAGAACTTGCGTTAGTGATGCATCCCGAGACCGCTAGTGAGACTACATTCGTGTAGTAGGATTTACTACATGATAAGAGGCATTAGGATCACCCTTGTGTTAAACCCGTATCATAATTACTTGACCATTTAAGTCATATTATTTGGCTAGTTAAGTCAACTAATTTTTCCCACACCTTAGCGTTGTACTCATTTTTAGTACACGAAACCCCTAGTACACCCCTCCGAGCCTATCTTTTCGTTTCTAACTTTAAGCATCTTACTTAAAGGAAGAATTTGTTACACCCCACTTAAATGTACACCCAAATCGCCTTAGCCTTTCGTGTATGCACTCATCTTTAGTGCATTATTGTTATATGTTAAACCTTAAGTTAACTATCTAATTGATTACATGGTTGCTAAGTCGAGTCATATCCTTGTACATATTGTTTTGGGACGATTGGGACTCACTGGTAAAGTACTTATTTTATGGAGTAATGGGGAAGAACACCATTTACTACCCCCATATGTGCGTTAATCTTAAAAGTGCTCAAAGCGTTTTGATTTTCTTAATTCGAGTCATTAGAATAGTTTATTTGTAAAGTATGTAAAAATTCAAGTATAAGGGGAATGTTCATTCCCTATGATGTATTATTTTGGATGGTAGGGTAAGAGTGTATGCAAAAAAAAAATATATATATATAATAAAAAATAAATAGAAAAAGAAAAGAGAAAAAACATACGGACTACCATCCCATTTCATTCTATGTTCATTTTATGTTTTTGTTATTTTTCATTTATTAGCTTAAGTCGAGTTTAGTCTTGGCTTAGCAACGCCATATTGTACATGTAATTAACCAAGATTGTTAACTCGTCACCAGTAAAGACTGCCTATATCCAACAAAACCGTGTATTTCATATCCCTACACCTAACGTTACAACCCTTTAAAAGACCTCTTTGATAGTTTATCCTAGGTGCTTACGCCATGTGGTGGAGGTTTGATCCTTTCCCAAGCCTATGGTAATCTATTTTGCTATGACAGGTAGTGAGAGATATCTTCCGTTTCCATATTGTAATTTATACTCTATTACACCCGAGAGATGTGAGTATCTAAACACTAGTTGTGAGGTGCTAGTATATGACCTCTGTGCTTGTCTTTGGTCTTTGGTGGAACGATTATTTATTGTAATTACTTTTATATTAGTGTTAAATGACCCCTAACTTGTATTTTGATTAGAATAAAAGCGCATTTGCTTGAGGACAAGCAAATCTCAAGTGTAAGGGTATATGATGAGGCAAAAAATGAACCACTTTTAGGGGGTCATTTAAACCCGGAATTGAATTTATTTGATCAAATATTACCCTAAATCATTCCTTTTGTGATTTTAGGTACTTTGGGAGTGAAATCTGGAAAAGGAAGCAATTCAGACGTTTTTGGAGTATAAAAGTGAAGAAAACACCAAAGACTTAATTTTTCATGCTGGGAACAGTGTATGACGGCGTCAAGAAGACATTCCTGACGGCGTCAAGAGTAAATACCATGACGACCCAGTACAAACATGAAGGCGTCACAAGTAGAGCGTCAAGAGTTAATTGTGTGACGGCCTGCAAAATAGGACTACATGACGGCGTCAGATGTAGATCTAGGCAGTCCGAGGATTTATTTGGCGGCGAGATGACGGCATCACACCTTTGTTCTTGACGCCGTCACCTCCTAATATATATATATATATATATATATATATATATATATATATATATATATATAGTTTTCTAATTTTCATTCATTAAAAAGGAACAAGTGTGGAGAAACCCTAGGGCCGAACCTTGTATGAATTTTACAGCTTTTCAAGGGTTTTCAACCCTTGAATCCTTACATGTGCTATTGAGATAAGTCTTCTCTTAATTCAATCAATATGTCTATGTGTTGGTTGTCTATATCTTGTGCTTGTCTTGATTTCAACATGCTAGGCTAGATTTATCTTGTGTTTGCTTAGATCTAATGAAACCTAGATGTTGATTATGTGTTAATTACTTGTTTATGGTTGTATTGGATGAATGATTTCAATGTTAGGCTTAAGAAAACTGGCAGATCTCCATTGTGTAACATGCTTGAACGTCTTAGAAAACATGAACCGATGTGTACTAGGTTTTATTGGTTGTATTTAATGCATGAGTAGATTCTAATGATCCCATGTTAGGAGCTTCTTGCAGGCTCGACATAGGAGTGAAGTAGGCACTCATAGCATTGGGGAAGTAAGTACGCCAGCCCATGAATAGTATTAAGGAATACAATCCGTCATCCACGCAACTATAACAAGTAATTAACGTGTAAAAGATATCTAGGGAGTAGTGAAATCTAAGTAAACACATTTTTCCCACATATTGCTCACAACTTTAGTTTAATATAGTTTATTTTCATTTTTAGTATTTTATTTTGATTGCATCTTTAGTATTGGGTTAGTTGACTAGCAACTAATTCTGCCCAAATCCTTCAAAACCCGAGATTTTTATTTGCTTTCATAAAAATATAAAAATACAAAAAGAATCACCCCTCATCTCTAGATCTAGTATTTAGGTTTTCTAATCCTAGCGACACTATTCCTAGCTGAACGATCAATCCCCCGGAACTTGTCATTATACTATACTACATCGATCAGGTATACTGTCTGGTGGGGGTTGTAAGCTTCTCAAGATCCCTTGAGAGGTAAAGCCTGGTGCAATCCCTACGCATCAGTTTTCCATTTCTTCCCATTCTTTCAGATAAGCTCGACCATCCACAAATCCAGACAATTCTAAACCGTTCACTGACTTTCTAAATCCTTCCACAAATCCATTCTTCATTATAAACAATTTATAGAGGAGTAATTCTTCATTTTTCTGCAAAAACACTATACCATTGAGATTTATAATATTTTTTATATATCAATTTGTGTCCAATTTAAAAAGAAGATTGCTGCAAACACAGTGAGATTGCATGTAAGTAATTATACTATGAAAAGTTTGTATTGTAATTTTGTTTTACGATTTTACCTTTTGTTTTTGACAATAGATTTCTTTTGAAGGTTATAATTTTACTTTTAATTGTGGGTTTAAATAATTTACCACTATTGTGTTATGATCTTTTGTAACAAGGAAGACGACGACTTCAAAAGGGTTTGTCAATTTGAATAGAAAGTCGACAACGAGATGGCATATGTTCAAGGTATTTTTTATTTGTAAATTGATTTGATTGTGTGTTTTGTATTATCTGAAGTTTTGGAATTAGGCTTATGTTTATTAGATGTGAATTTTAGGCTCATGTTTACTGTATAATATCAGTTATTGTATAATATTTTGTATTTACATGTTCTTTTGTAGTTGGTTGGACGAACTAGGTGGAATTAGTGCTGGCAAGGTGTTTGGTAAAAGTGTTGATGGACTGAGTATTGTCGTAAGTTTGTTTTCATCGACTTTAAATCAGTTTTAACTTTCAGTTTTCCTATAATATGTTAAAAGTTTCTTTTTCAGTGTCAATGTATTGGTCATGAAATGTGACTGTTTTCCAAGCGAATGATGAGACAGCTGAGGAGGGGCGGAATACTAATGCATTGTTAGTTCTACTTCAGCATAATTGTATTCAACTTTTCACTCTCCTACTACCAGGTATATTAATTGTTTATCACTTGTCGTATACTTAATTGATTGATTTGATCGAGTGTTTGGAGCTTAATTTTTGTTGGCCCGAGTAGTATTTGTCGTCGACTATGAAAAAACTGACTGATCGACAAAGAACTGAGTATTTATCAGTTTACTATTTCCACAAAACCACTTCGCTTACCGTAAACTGCTCAATATAGCGTCTCAAGTTTACTTCTGAAGAAACGATACCAAAAATCAACAAGAAAAAACGCGGTTCTATAAAAAATGCTCGGCTCGCGGACGCAAGGTGACACAAAATTCCAATGCCTAAATTCAGGGACTATGGACCCCAGCCAAATGCCGGTTACAGGTAACAATATAGTTTACTAATACAGTAATACGGTTACACATTTACCTACTGCCATTTATATATGCCACTTTAAAAAAGCTTAAAAAACCTTTGAGACTATTTACAAAATAAGATTACATAGTACATGGTACGTAATTGTCTGCATAACATTCACCAGCTGCCTTCTACATATACCAGTTGCAAAATCCTTAATTATGTAACAAACTGCCACAAACAATTAATTCATAACATAACCTTTTTCTTCTTATCGCAGCTACTGTTACTAAAAATTAAGATGCTAAAACAATGGTTCTATCAGAAACGCTTGATTTGCAGACCAAACATGATAGAAAAAATTCGAGTGCCTAAATGCAGATACCATAGACTCCAACCAGTTCTTAGTTACACAGGTAACCATGTAGTTTGCTAATACAGTTACACATTTACCGACTGGCTTTTATACATGCCACTTTAAAATTAATTAATGAGTGAACCTTTTTCTTCTTATTTGACGTGTTCCAACCTGCAACCGTTTAATACTTCCACCAATGTTCTTTAAAGGGAACTGTCAGGATATTCTTCTATCTCAGTCTTTAAAACCGTAAAAAGTTACAAAGCCACCCACTTCATTGTTAAAAGTTAAAAATCTAAAGCATGGTTTGGGAAGTAGAGAATAGATAAATATTACATAGCACATATTAGAAATAGAAGTTACGTACACTAATAAAATGGTTATCGAATTTACAGAACGATAGAAAGATAATGTTTGGTTCACACATACTGAAAACAAGCGGAAAACGAAGTTTGTGTTACAGGTTTGGGGACACACACAACAATATGCTAAAGGTTTCAGATTTTATGTTAGTACCAGCTGCACGGACAACTACTGCACCTAGGCCAAGTATTGCGTCCACTGTTCGCACAAGGACAATTCATCCAACGTGTGTAGCTGGTAAGTAATTTTGGCACATATCTGATTAATGACTGTAATATGTACTTTGTGGCACCCTTACTAAATATCTGACAATATTGTAGTTTTAGCTGCACCTGATACGATTTCAAGTCCTCAAACAGCAGGCGGCCAGGCGAGAGGTGAACCAGTTTTTGATAAGGCTTTGTATCTGACAGTGTAATTTTTTTTTACTAAATCTGTTATAAGCAAACGGTCAGGCGATAGGTGAACCAATACGAAGTGTACTTTGTGGCATGGTAATAGCTACTTGAAAAGGTAGCATTTGCAACTGTAATTGCAGCCATGGCTTATTAGCCCAAAGTAAGCTCGATCACAATATATCTGAGCCTTCTTTTAATGTTACATATACGCTGATATTGTATTTGGGTTTGTGCTAATAGTTTGTCATTGTCATTTGTGCCCCGTGTTTTAGTTTCAGAAGGAGCACTTTCGAGCGAAAAGAACCAGGAATCGGCAACCAGCCAATTGAGGTGGTACTGTTAAATGTGGAGATTGTTGTGTAACTGTTAATCCCAGTTTTGTATTGCGTGGTTAACTATAGACTATATTTCCAGTAACAAGCTCGGAACTATTCATGTTAGATGACAGACATGTCGTACAAAGAAGACGAGCTGGGATGACGGACCTGCAGAAAAGAAAGAGCATAGGATCGAAAGCACATCTAAGACGGTTCGTCTAATATGTACAATAGTCGTTAGGATGTAACTTCTGTAATATGTATACCACCTGTGGGACCTATCTGTTAGGCTGTTAACGTGCATGTTCCACGCTACTATGTTTGGAACACGCAGTTTTCTGTAATGACAAACAGTCATAATGTAATGCAGATTTTCGTACGACAATACCGTGTTGTTCTACACTTGGAATGACCAGACGAAATGGCAAAGGCTCCCGCCGCAACGCGGCGGGTTCCTACCCCTTGTTTATATATATTTGTAGTGGAATGGTTTACGAGATTTAAAAATGGTGATAATGTTAATTTTAGAGAGAGAAGCAGAAAGTTAGAGAGAGAAGCAAGAAAAAGAGATAAAGAGAGGGTAGTGGTTGTGATTGTATAACTTTTTGATTAAATACACCGTTCGTCCCTAAGGTTGTACCACCAAAAAAAATAATTAACCAAAACGATAAAATGATCATTTTGCCCTCATGTGCAAGGCACATGAGGGAAATAACAGAAGTTGACTTACAGAAAATGGGTCAAGGGATGCATTTGGCCTCAAAAACACAAGTTTTGGACGCTTGGCGACGTTTTTCCAAACTTATGGTGCATGGCGTTGTTTTCTGGAAAGTTTAGGGACCAGTGGTGTATTTTGTACCGTTTGGCAACTTGGTCACTGTTGTGGCAACTTGGTCGCTTGAAGATCGTTAGAGAGAAATCTGATGTGTTAGGCAAAACCCAGATCGCCATTTTGCTCGGCCTAAGGCTATCTTTATTAACAACATCATCCAAACCAATTTTTTATTAAAATATTTTCTCACTCATTCACATATACAATATATACATACAATCAATTTCAAATTTTTTTTCTTCATTTATCAACAATCTAACCTAACATATAATATTATTTTGTTATATTTAATTTATTTACTTAAACCAAAATGTAACCGTTAATCAATTATTATACCAAAAATTAACTCACAAAACCTCATAAATTTGTCCCTTTACTTAGCAAAATTTGGATCTCACAATTCTTAATTTCTTATATCAATAACAACCCATACTTATAAATTTTGGACAACCCAAAGTCCAGTCTCACAACCCTAATCAACCGGTATATAATACAAACCCTATTAAACATTCTCTTAATTTCTCTTACACGCTGCCACCAACCCTTGTCTTATATCATTTCACCAACTAAAAAAGTTTTTATTTATTTATTTTATTTATTTTCTTCCAAATCTGCTCAAAGCTCAAAAAAAAAAATTTAATTTTATTTATTTATTATTTTTTTTCCAAATCTGCTCAAATCGAAATGCAATCTCCAAGAGTTTTCTTTCACTCTAATTGTTGGCAGATTCAGAGTGTAACATGCGGTAAGGTTGGATTAAAGATTTGAAAATCACAAGTCGCATCGTGGCTTTTTTTTTTTTTTTTTTTTTTTTTTTTTTTTGTGAGTAATGATAGAGGGACATAATTTATATGACTAAATTTATGCCTAACCAATTAATCATGTGACATATAGAATGCACATCTTCTCTTTTATGATCCTCACCACTAATCTTGTCATGTGTCATCATCTTAGAGTTAAGCATATTTTTAGGCATGAATTTTAGTCATGGAAATCATTTTCCTTTTCTTTATACTTTTAATATAATATTAAGTTTTTTTTATCTTATACCATCCGATTGGTTGGATCATTTCACTGATAAAAAATTAAAAATAATCTAATGGGTAAGATCGTAAGAATAATAGTACGATAGCATGTCAGCTATGATTATACAGCTACCTATTAGGCTTATAGCTACTATTTGGGTTTTCGATGAAATTAATCATGAGTTCCAATGAAAAACTTTACCCGAGTTAATGCTACCAAGCAACAAACCCACGAATGGAACGGAGAGTACTGTTTTAGCTACTCTTTAGAAATTAGTAAAGTAAAATTACAAAAGCCATCCTTGTAGAGTTGTAGTTTGACTAAATTTCAAGAAACACAACATTAAAAGCTCGTTTACAAGCCAATTAAACATAACGCATGTTTGGCGCACGAACTTATCGGAATTAATCATAGCATGAGCTTATTTTTTTAAGAAAAATAAGGTACGACTAAAAATAAGTTTCGTTTGGCTGACATAGCTTGAAGTAACATGTAAAAAAAATAAGCTACTAAATGAAATACTAGTTGAAGGAACATGTAAAAAAAAAAAAGCTTCTCCAGCAACCCACTCCAGCTCCTACCAGTGACAGATAGGGGTGTTAACGAGTCGAGCTTTTATCGAGTTACTCGAGTTCGAGCTCGTTTAACTCGATTCGAGCTCAAACAAAAAATATTGCTCGATTAGTTAAACGAGCCGAGCTTTAAATAGCTAATATTCGGCCAGGCTCGTTCGATAACTCGTTTAATTTCTCGAGCCAAACGAGCTATTCGAGTTTAACGAGCCGAACAAGCCTAACAAGCAAAATATTAAAAGTTTTAAATATTATATTTTTTAACTTTTCTTGACTGTTGATACTATTAATTGGAACTCAAAACCATGTAGTAAACCAAGTAGAATTCAAATATTAAAAGCATGTGAATTTTAATTCTCATCACCACATGTATGCTTGCCTTCTCTTTTTATAATTCCCTTATTTCCTTTCTTTTGTTTCCTCCGTAGATGTGGGATTAAAAGACTTTTACCTTCACTTTGGGATTTACTAACAACAACCCACTGAGTGTTGTTTAAGCATTCTTTATTTATAAAAAACACATTTAATGAACTTATATATATTCTGTAATTATACATATTTAATCATTTTAAACATGGTATGTGATAATAAATATAGAATATTTAGAGATCATTAAATGCTAATATTTTAAATATGAAATGCTTAAACAACACCCAGTGAGTTGTTGTTAGCAAATCCCTTTCACTTTTACATTTATAATGAGGCATACAAATTCTACAATGATCATCACTTAGATATTATGTAGTAAGCTATTACTAAATCAAATCCAATATCAAATATATGTGTGCCAACTAAATAAATCATATAATCAATTTAATGTTAACTAAATGTAGCCATCAAATAAATACTAATCTATACTAAATATAAAGAAAAAAACCTATATTATTGAAATTGAAAAATTAACAAAACTATAAATCAAAACCTTAAACTTTTAATATTATTTTCGTTTATAACACATAACCCATATTATTTTCATCCAATTTAAATCATGTTCAACCCCCAAATTCTTAAACTTCTATTATTTTTCGTTTATAACTCATAATCTTTTTTTTATCACAACAACTATCTGTCGCTATAACCAATAAGCCATATATTGTTGTTCCCTTTTATTCGATGAAATTAAACACGACATTTATGTATTATGGCTTTTCTCATCTTTGTCTCTTACGAGTTTGGTCAAGAGATGAGTCACGTGTTGAAATATGTGATTTCAAATCAAATTTGAGTCGCAAATTACCATGTCACACACATAAACACACACAAACAAACGACACACTGATAACATGCGTTTATTCACACATATATACCACACGTGACCTATTTCTTTAGACTATCCCTTCAACACTTAGATTTAGACGACATACACTTCGAATCTACCTCACTATTCCTTCCGAGAACGATCAATCCCATGAACTTACCAATACTACACTATAACTTTTAAGTACACTACATAGGAGGATTGTAAAACTTAGTGTGTTGTAACCCGACACTTCAAAACTTGTCCTTTTTACGCGTGTTTCATTGATCGAGTTAGATCATTAGAATGAACAGCTGAAAGTAATCATTCAGCTATACAAATCTACACTTACCGATTTGTGTTAAGGCGTTATGTGGTGAGGAAGTGATACTATTAGAGCAATGCATTGACGACTATGCTTTTCAAAAAAAAAAATGCATTGACGACTGTGTTATTACTTTTACAATCACATTAATTGAGTATTTCATAGTCATTACTCATATACAAAAATACTACTAAAGTATATAGTGAATCTGATAAACAATAAGAGTAACATGAGCTCATAATTATTTAGTTAAACAAAACAACATATTTAAACTCTTTCAAAAGAGAACATTCACAGTGTGATATAATGATATATATATAGGGGGCTTTATTTTCAGAACCCTGTTAAGTGCGGGAACTACGAGAACTCCAATTTTGCTTTAGAAAACATGCATGTTCATATAAAACATGCATGTTTTCTTACATACACCTTAATACACATACCTGCGTAACATATATGTTCAATAGAAAGGAAAACTACAAAAGGGGAAGGAGGGTTGAGTTGATGTTAGTATTTTCCTTTGTAACTCACAACCCTCCTTCCCCTTCTTCAAAATAGAAAATACTAACATCAACTCAACCATTTTCTATTTTCAAGTGTTTCTTTCCAAATTTTTACAAAATTAGATATAGAAAACAAGAGAATTTTTTCTCTAACTAAACGCACTCATAAAGTGCCGTTGTCTTCTTTCCCTTCGATTCATGGTCAAATCTTCAATCTAAAAAAAGAACATGGCCAAATCTTCAAATCTTCATAGTCAAGATGAAGCAATTGGTGAACCACATAGTGAGAAGCCTTTTGATGATTTAGACTTTTGCATTGATAATGAAGAAAGATATCAAAGCCTTCACAACACTGATATTGAAGAGGGTGTTTGTTTAAGCTTATATACGGCTTATTAGCTTATATGTGTTCGGCTTATTAATAAGCCGTATATAAGCTTAAACAAACACCCCTGAAGATGAGTACCTTATGTTTGGTGTGAGCTGATCTTTATATGTATTGGTAACTTTATTGATTTGTTATTTGGGTCAAGGATTGTTGCAGGTCCACCATGAGCTTTAGGGGGTGTTTGTTTAAGCTTATATACGACTTATTAGCTTATATGTGTTGGCTTATTAGCTTATGTTATATAAGCCGAACACATATAAGTTAATAAGCCGTATATAAGCTTAAACAAACACCCCCGAAGATGAGTACCTTATATTTGGCGTGAGCTGATCTCCATATGTATTGATAACTTTATTGATTTGTTATCTGGGTCAAGATGAGTACCTTGCCGCAACAATGCAACATGAGGGGAGTTTTGTAAATTGCCGCACGACATAAGGCTTTGCGGTAAGGATTGTTGCAGGTCCACCATGAGCCTTAGGAATGCTTTAATTTTGTTATATAACTCAATAACTCTAAAAAAAAACATGTGGAAGTACTGTAACATATAGTGAGAAAAACTATTGATACATATGATAGATTGTGTTAACTCTAAATTACAACTTTCAAGATGATTTGCTAAGTTTGCCATTCTAAGATCACAACAATATGTTACAACTATAGTTATATATTAATAAACTTATGTGTTCTCAAGACGTTAATTTGGCATTTTCATACATAAAAAACTTCATTAAGTATGATTGTAAATGAATAATGCAGAGGGAAATAAAAACCGACTTGAAAAACTAGAGGTAGACTTAAATTGGAGTTTACAAGTAGACGGAGTAAGCTTTGAGCCAGTTTTTATGCATGAGTTAAAAGACATATTCATAGGCTTGAGCGTCTATAATTTTTGTAGCTTGAGATCATGATTATAACATATTTATCATTCGTAACACGGATAAAAACTACTTTGATGGCCTTAATGTGAATCCTCTCGTTTCTAGCTAAACCATGTTAAATCGTGATGTCCTTTACGTACACCACCACCAACAACAATACCCAATCTAGCAAAAGCGATGCATGAAGAGGCGGGATGTAAAACAATCACGCCCTCTCAAGTAGGATGTGTCCTTTGCGTATTTATAGTAAGTTATTCTTAAGTTTTGCCCGATAACATAGCTTGAACATTTTTCTTGAGTGATATCAAAATCGGACCAAACATGCTTCAAGGGTACACCCCACTTGTTTTAAAAGTTTTTTGGTTCTGAAAATGTGATGTTTCTGTATAAAAACTTCAGTTCCAATTTTCTTTACTGCTTGTTATATAAATTTCAGTTTTAGTCAAAGTGTCATCATAATTGATAAAACACTCATTGCATCAAAGACAAACAACTTGAACCATATTTTAACACTAACTTGAATATAATTAGCGTTAATGATGAAAATGCTTAATTAACACCTCATTCGATAAAATTCAATCATGGTAACATTCATGTATACGATGACACTTAACCTCAAGCATCCTATAAGTTATAAGTAATAATAACCTTATAATCGCTACTAGTTTTCACATAAGTTATACACCCCTAACAAAAAGATATATAAACCTTTTAAAGGGTACCTTTGTGATTGACCAAAAGGTCATAACCGCTACTAAACCAAGTTTACATACTCGTCGAGACTATTTTCACACTCCAACAAAGCTTTAGCATTTACTTCACGACTAAACCTCCATATGTAGTTCAAACCAACAAGAAGCTCGGTAATCGTTGCTTCTATCTTTTCTTGATTCGCATAGTAAAGTGTTTGCACTAGAACGACATTCGTTCTAGACACCAAGTTCTGATGCTCAAAACTTCTTTCTGATTGCCATCTTATTGTATTATGAGCAAGAGGCGATAACCAATCTAATATTCCCATCATCGCTTCAGTCCATTCTTCAGCAAGACCCGTATCAAAAGAAGACGAAGCTAAGCTTTTGGCATACGGTTTTAACCGCACACGAAGAGCATTTTTCACGTTTTTTGGCAACATGTTGTACAAATCATCTCGTGCATCATGACCAATCAAATGGGGGGACGCCACTAGCTTTTCAAGAACAGCGATTAAATTAGCATAATGCAATGCTAAAGCAACCCCGCCAAGAGTTTCTGGAGGAGCATCAAACCGTTTTTGTCTGGACCCGTGCATATCTTGAACCCGCCATGTGGAGTCAGAATTAGCTGTGCTTGAATTTACATGGTGAGTTTTGGCTGGAGACCCATCTCGGCCCGTCATAGATCCTCCAAAGGGTCCACTATTAGTACTCGTATGAATCGGGGTAAGGCTTTTCCCATGGATTTTCGATGAATTATCGCGAGCATGCCACCATTTCAACCCGGTTTTAGCAACACGCATCAAGGGTCCTGACTTTGAAGTTAGTTTCCCAATGGGTCCCGATAAAGAACCAGAGTTTCCACTTCTGGAACTAGAAACCGTAATTGAATTACCAAGTGGGCCAGAATAGTATTTCTTTACATTACCCGCTCTTGAAATCGGGCCGGATTGAGTACCAATGTTCCCCAATGGACCTGACGAGAATTCTGTAAAACTATTCTTATTCGGGTAATTTTCTTGAAGCATACCCGAATCAAAAACTGCAGATTCTTGGATTTTTTGAGGTAAGACATTACCGATACCAAAAACATGACCAATCTTAGCAAAAATTGTGAAAACAGTTCTTGCTAGAAGAAGAACCACGTAATCGTAAGTCTTGTTCCATAACGAGATCCCTTTAAGCCGCTTCACTTCATGTTGTTTCCACGACATTTTCTTTGTATACTCAACAACGGTTATACTGTCATGATCTTCATTACTTTTTATTCTCTTCAAGATTTGTTCAAACTCCACAAGGCTTTCCATTTCTTGATACAAACTCGCGTTAACAGATATAAAACTTTCCATCTTTTTCAGTTTCCCGCTCATCTTTTTATCTGTACACTGCCACTGGTACTGGTCAACACCATGTTTGACCAAATCAGTGTATGCACGTTCAAAACATTTTAAAACAGGATCTTTGCATTTTTTCGAAAGCCTTGTAACAATTTTCGCCACATTGCCCAAATTTTGCAGCATCTCGGCACATATTAAATCAACTATGCAATCATCATCGTCTGAAACGAGCTTTTTAATACCTAGTGAGTTACTTATCTCATCCCTTAGCTTCATGACTTGTTTATCAGTTAGTATATTCCATTGATGGACTAGCTTAGACATTACACTTGCTACTTCAAATACCAACACGCCAATACGCACCTTTTCTGGACCATGATCATGTTTCTTTGATGGTTTCCATAGACTATGAAACCATGAATCGGTCACCATATTGCACCCTGAAGAATAACGTAAGTAACGTATGGGCAGCCGGTTAGTTAGATTCTGAATCAACAGAAACATGGTAACAATCAGAAAACAATCTTGAAATGAACACGATATAATTATTAATTGGTTAAGAAATATCAAACCGGAAATCTAAGATAATTAAATCAGCTAACACAGAGTTTAAATTTGCTGCATTGAAGCTATGATAAGAGGTTTGAGCAATTGATGATTAGTAATTAAAACTGCTTATGCTGTACAAAATAACCAGATATCAAACTGAAATACGCAAACTCCTAACATGATTATTCGAAAGTGCTATTTCACCCACAAATAATCAGATGAGCAATTTAGATAAGCAATCACAATCACCTCACAAGTAATAGCGCCTTAGATAAGCAATAGTCATAATTAGTCTTGGTGAACTACTAATTATCAGAATCAGTTTCACTATAATCAAACACTAATAACCAAACACCACTCAAACAATGGCGTATTTACAAACGGGCATATAGCTCAGAGGTACCCAACCTAATGGTTGCGAGTTCAACTCCCAATGTGCAAAAAATACGTTTTAGATTAGAGAATGTGTGTGACTCTTTGCATTTCAGAAAAACAATGGCGTGTTTGAGTACTCATTTCCATGACCTAAAATCGGGATTCGGACTAAACCAACTTCGATTTCATGACCCAAAATCACAATCTAAAATGTACAAAAAAATCTAAATTCACAATTCCAAAACATCTCAAAGACCACATTGTCACAAATCCCAATGCCACAACTCCAATACCAAAATTCAACCAAAACATTCACCAAAAACACATCTTCATTAATTCCAATTTCACCTCAATCATTAAAAAATAAAAATAAAACCATAATCAATGTTCTAAAAAAATCAATATAAACTAATAATACAAACCCTAGGGGGTGTTTGTTTCAACTTATATAGCCGGCTTACGGCTTATTTGGTTTTGGGCTTATGTTTCATAAGCTCACTTTTTTGTGGCTTATTTCGAAACTTTTCGGCTTATATAAGTTTATTATGTCATAATAAACTTATACAAGCCAAGCCGAAAAGTTTCAAAACAAGCCACACAAAAGGTGAGCTTATGAAGCATAAGCCCAGAACCAAATAAGCCATAAGCCGGCTATATAAGCCGAAACAAACACCCCCTAATGTATTCAATAAATAATGGCTTTGATACTATGTAAGATGAAACAAAACATAAGAATGAATCAAATGCAATTATAAATGATAAATATAAAGTAAAAGTACGATGAAGTGATTACCGGTTGTTTGAGAGAATCTTAAACAGAAGACATGTACTTTAAGGTGAGAGAAAGAAAGAGAATGTGGGTTTTGTTTCTTGGTTTTGTTTGTTGAGTGTGAGAGGAAAGAGGGGAGAAGCTGCTGTGACTACCCAACTCTCACATGGACATTTACACAAACCGAGTGAAGTTAAGTTTTAAGGATGTTGTGTTTTGCTCCTCCTTGTTTAATAGGATGTTTCTGTTAGTCCTTATTATGCGAAACACCGATGATATCTAATCGACCTGCGTGCCTCAGTTAAAAGATGTTTTTCTTGACTCCCTGTCGAGTGTATGTGTGATCGAGTCGGGTCAAAATGAGTTTGAATAATGGGTCCAATATTTAAATACCAATATTAATGATAAAAATAAGTTAATACAAACCCTAGTTAACATTTTTATCATTAGTATTGGTATTGAAATATTGGACCTATTAGTCAAACTCATTTTGACCCGACTCGATTACACATGCACTTGTATCGATTAGCTTATTTTTCTAGCACGTAGTTGAGTTGGATATGAGAAAATGATTTTGCAAGAAAATGTGCACTTCCTAAAGGTGGTCAGACAACTTCTTGAATGGGCTACCAGGTAAATATAAATATTATATTTCAGAAATTGCCTTTTCAGGTCAGACATGTATAATAAGTCGGGTGGTGTTGCTAGTTATAAGTGTTTTACAAGAAATGTTATATAAAATCAAATGGTGAAAAAATAAAGTGGCGCAAACTTGGTAAAGCTCACGATCTTTATGGATTGGATGTCTTAAACTGGCAAGATGAACTCTAGTCTCCACTGACTTTTAAGTAAACTTGATCTCGAATAACTTTTGAAGTTGAAAGTAACAAGTGAGTTTGTTTGAGTCAACTTTGCCATTACTACTGTTAGTGCAAAAGTGTGAGTGGGTTGAGATCGGGCTTGGTTCGCGTTGGGCCGTCTTTGATGGACTATCCATTGTGTGAATTATGCACTAATCCAAGTAGTAGATCGATTCCCTGCACAAATGAAAGCAAACCGTTACCCTTACCGTGGGGACGGACCCCACGATTAAGCTCCAGCGTGAGAGTAAGTATTCATGTTGTCAGAGAAATGTATTTGTATTGGGATGTGTGAGAAGGTCATACCTCGCAAATGTGTATTGATTTTTCCTTTTATAGGTGGTCGAAATACTAGGGTTTCCTAATATATTGCATATCTTTGAAGTGGCCGGAGTGGGACCCTTGGCTGGCAAGGGTCCGCAGCTTAATCATGACTGCGGACATGGATCATCTGTCGGACCGTAGGCTGGTTCATAAGCTTACTTTGGAAGTGTCGCTCAGACGATCCACGTGTGTCGTTAGTAATCCTGACCGCGCCCTGCTCGCAGCTTGGGATTTGATGTTGTCCGATAATTTTGTTTTGTTGGGTCGGGGCCCAGTTGTGTATAATACGATCCAGGCCCAGTAAGCATGTTATCCGTATTATACGTCATCAAGTCCCCTCAGTCTAGTGCGTTCATTGCTCGCGTGCTATTGTAGTATGCGGTGAATGTTTCTAGACTAAGATTCTAGTTGCTCCGCTATGGGCTTTGAGGCTTCTCCGTGACATGTCTTTTGTGGTCAGCGGATAAGATCGTAGGGAACATGGACAGTTTTTAAACCGTTCGGTCTTTTTGCTTAGCTGCCATCCTTATCTTTTACTGCTGATCGTAGGCATTGATTGATGCGTTCTTAGCACGTGTCATGTGCCAGATCTTTTGACGGTTTCGAGTGTATAAATACGCTGTTTGATTTTTTGATGCTTTCTTTTTCATTTGTTTTCTTCGGCTTTGTTAGAGGATTCTTTCCATTTGGTAGTTTTCTTTTCCTTGCCTCGTTCATCTCGCACGTTGTCTGTTTTTTCCGATCTCTACATCAATATGGTAAAAATTATGGAGGTTAGATCAAATATTTCACCCGGGGGTCTAAAGGATCTGTGTTTAAAATGTGATATTCCTTCGTCGGTGCAAGGCCTGATCAAACTATTAATGATTATCCTCCTGGGAAGATTGGCCTTTACAGTCGATTCTTTGACTATGCCAACCTCCGTTTACCTTTTTCTGGTTTCTTTCTTGAGATCATAAAATATTATCGCATCAACATTTCTCAACTGTCTATTATTGGAGCGACTAAAGTCTCGCATTTTGAAGTGTTGTACCGCGTGCATAATATTGTGCCGACTATTGGATTATTCCGGCGTCTTTATGTTAATTTTATAAAGAATGGATGGCTATCGTTCAGCAAGCGTTTGAAAGAAACGGGTACTTGTTATCCTAAGGCCTTGGATTATGTCAAGGGCTGGAGTGACCGTTTCTTCTGGGCTGATGAGTTTGCCTACCCACATATCTTTCCTTGGCGCATGGAAGATAGTGTTGAGAGGGATTCAGCTCCCAAGTCTGGTGAGTATGATGATGGAAAGCATAACACCCTTTTTACAAAGCAGGCTCCATTTCACAGGTACCTGGAGGCTTTTCTTTGATGGGTCGGCCTGAGCCGCCATTATCCGTTTAATGAGGATGTTTACCCTATATATCGTCTCAACGGAGAAGGTTAGTGTTGTATGTCTACTTCTCCTTTTTCTTTTTCTTTTTTCTTTTAAATATTTCGCCCCTTCTACGCATAGGTGGATGTGCACACTTTTATCACTCATGTTGGTCCTGATGAGGTAAAAGTTGATGAGAGGCAGCGGGCGGAGGATGAGCCCAAGCTTTTAGAAGTTACGGTTGGCCGAGCCGTGCCACTATCTCTTCCTCCACAAAATCAAGCGGAAGGTGAATTGGAGGCTAACGAAGATATATTGCTTGACCATTCTGATGGCGCTGAGCCGGGTGATTCTGGCGCGGGAAATGATATTAATCATCTCGTGGCTAAGCGAGCTGATAATGTTCCTTCAAGGTGTATTGTTGTCCCACTTAGACGGAAACGGAAGGTGGTGGATACAACGGCCGTTGGGAGTACTTCGACGCATCCTCCAAAGAGGTTGTAAAAGGATTATGGTTCTTTGAATAGGACTACGACTTCTGGTAATTCTTTGGCTGCTATTCAAAGTGTGATGACTAGTAACATTCAAGATTTAACTCATATGTTTAATCCATCTTCCCATATACCTTTCATGTCAGTTGTTCCGGGGCATGAAATAGGTTTCCAGTTTGATACCCCTACTGGATTTTATCTTCGTAGTATCCATCCTGCAGAGGGGTTCGTTGTTTCTTCTGACTCTTCTTCCTATTTTGACTCCCATGATACTGAAGTTAGTTCTCTTTTCAGGTCCCCATTCCAGCAACATCAGTAGCCCCGACGGCCACGACATTTATTGCTTGTTCGCCGTCGAAAGGGAAAGATAAGGTGAAAAATTCTAAGTTATCTCCCGTTCTGGATGTTTCTTTACCCATTGGTGGTTTGAAGTTTGGCATTAGTGACCAAGTGGGTTTTTCTGGGGATCAATTTCCTTATGGCCATATCCGTTCTGCGACGGATGTAGATCCGAATGTGTTTGGCTAGGTTTTTATTCCAGAGTGGAATGTATCTTGTGGTTCTCGTTTGAATAATGCCGCTGATTTCCAGGAGATTATTGATGGGTTTGCTCCGCTCGGCTTCTTTGTTGAGGTTCGCGGGATGGATTATGAACGCTTTTTTGAGGAGTTTAATTTTTTATCTGCTCGCCAAACTGCCTTCAGTGCGGAACTGCGGATGCGGGCTAAACATAATATTGCCTAGAAGCAGAAGCTGCCGTCTCTGTATGACCATCGAGGTAAGAAGCTAAAGGCAAAGGATGAGGAAATTAAGAGATTGAAAGCTGAGCTAGCATCGGCGAAGGCCGAGGCCACGGAGGTAACATGCCTCCGTACTTGAAGTACTTCTGCAGAGACCTCAGATAATCCTTATGTGGCCGAGATATCTTCGCTAAAGGAAAATACTAAAAAGCTTATAGGAGAGCGTGATTTGCTTAGGACGGAGCTTGCGGACTTGCACGCGTCCGCGAATGATTAGGTGATAAGGATTTATTTGATGCGTTTTTAGGGGTCATTTAAGCCTTAACTCGTGAATTTATGATCAAATATTGCCCTAAATCGCATCTTTTCTCATTTTAGGTACTTGGGACATGGTTTCTGGAATATGGAGCATTTTGGACGTTTTTATGCTCAAGAAAGAAGAAAACAAGAAAGTCAAGAAAAGTCAGGATTTACACCTGACAGCGTCAGGCTTGGATGCTGACGCCGTCACTTGAAGACTGAAGATGGTGGAATTTAACACGTGACACCCAAGAAAGATTTTGAAGATTTATACCTGACGGCGTCAGGTACAATTTGATGGAGTCCGTCAGGCTTTAAGATTACACGAGACGGCCCAGTGACCTTATAGCGGGACGACGTCAGAACTTTGTTTGGGCGATACAAAACCCTAAAAGTGGCGTTCTGACGGCGTCAGGATTTATAACCTGACGCCGTCAGCTTGTAAAATCTATATATAGTTTTGGAATTTCATTAGTGTGCAACTTGGGTGGTGTAACTTTGTGCAAAACCCTATAGACGAATTTCCAGAGAATTCAAGGGTTTCCAAACCCTCTTTTCTCTCATGTTTCATTGAAGATAAGTAATCTATTAATCATTCATCATGTCTATGTGTTGTTTGATTTCGTGTTTATCTTTTCTTCTCTTTAACATGCTAGCTTAGGTTGTTTTGTATTTGTTTAGATCTAATAAAACCTAGTTATTGATTGTTGGTGAGTTGTTTATTGTTTGGTTGATTGATTCGCGTTAGGCTTAAGGAAACTGGCTAACCTCCTTTGTGTAACAAGCTTGAACGTCTTAAGAAATGTAATCGGATGTGCACCATGGTTTTATTGGTTGTATTTAATGCATGAGTAGATATTGATGATTCTATGATAGGGTACTAAACATGTCGTCATAAGAAGGAATAGATATTCATAGAGTTGGGGAAGGACGTGCACGCCCCCACGACTGGTATTAAGGAATACAACCCTTCAACTAAAAAATTGTCATTCAAAAAACCAACAAGAGATAACTAGGGAGTAGAGAAATCTAAGTAAACACATTTGTCTCATTATAAGAAGTTCACCAATCTTACTTTTCTTATTATTTTTATTTTATTGTTTTTAGTTTAACTTGTAGTTTGGGTTAGTTGATTAGCAACTAATTCCGCCCACTCTTCCAATACCTGAGATTTTAGTTGCTTTTATAAAATATAAAAATACAAAAAGAATCATCCCTCACCTTTAGACCTAGTTGACCTACAATTCAATTCTAACGACACTATTCCCCTAGAGAACGATCAATCCCCCGGACATATCTATACTACACTACAACGATCACGTACACTGCCTGGAGGATTGCAAGCTTCTCAAGATCCCTTGAGAGGTAAAACCTTTTGTGAGGCCGCAATCCTCGCATCATCAGGCTTCATCCTTTGAAGCGAAGCATGCCGCTTTTTCTGTGGAGATAGCGGAGCTTCGCTCTTCTTTAGAAGACAAGGACCCTAAGCTTGCTGATTTAAGTGCTATTGTTTCCGATTTAAAGCGTAAAAACAAGAATCTCTTTGATCAGGTATGTTTGGTGTTTTATTTTGTGTTAAAGTTATATTTATTTCTGTCTCTTGACCCTTCATTCTTTCTTTTTATTTAAAAAAGGTGCGTCTCCGTGAAGCTGCGCTTGAAACTTTGAAGAGTCTTTTTACGGAGAATCAGGATGCTCAGCTAAAGGAAGTCACTGACAAGCTGTCCCAGTTAGATTCTTGTCTTGTGCACATAGTTGTGCATCTCGATGAGAACTTTTAACCCTGCTTCCTTTCTGCTGTTGCTGGTCGCAGGTGGCTGTTAGTGCATGGCATGAAATTACTCCTTACTAAGTGTTTGAATTCTGCAGAGTATTGTACGATATTGGGAAAACTTTTGAGTTGCGTAGTTATGAAGGGCATTCAGAAAGGCTTGGCTGCTGGCATTGAGCACGGCAAGGTGGGCACAGAAATTACTGCCTATAGGCCCGCTGGAAAGCAGAATATGATTTTGCTTGTCGGTTGTTTCGTGAACTTGAATTCCCCTTGTTAGCAGATCTGTCGTCACATAAGGATTATGATATTAAGGATGTTATGCACCTTTTTCATCTTGATGCTAGGGTTGCGGAGAAGCTTTGTATAGATGACCTGCAGCCTAGTATGGAACAATTGTACGTTCATCAAACCAAATACGGTTTAGTTATTGGGGAGGCGACTTTATCTTCGTCCTTAAGCATTGCTCGCCAAAGACTTAAGAAGATTGAAGAAAATGTTGCTACTGGTCAACCTGTGCTTGCAGATGTATTTGCTCCAGTTGTTAAATCGTTATCTCCTGAAGTCTTATTGGGTTAAAGACCATTTCTCCCGGTGGGCCTGATGCAAGATTTACCGACCAGGTTTTAATATTTATAAGTTGATCGTCTACCTAAGGTCTACCTAATGCACTATTGGGTAGTGTACCCGGTCATTTATGGTATAGCTAACGGTAAAGCCGAGGTCGTCCCAAGAGCTATGAGTGTGGATATTTGATGAGGCGAAAAATGATCCGTTTTTAGAGGGTCATTTAAGCCCGGAATTGAATTTATTTGATCAAATATTGCCCTAAATCGTTCCTTTTGTGGTTTTAGGTACTTTTGGAGTGAATTCTGGAAAAGGAAGCATTTTGGACATTTTTGGAGCATAAAAGTGAAGAAAACGGCAAAGTCTTAATTTTCCTTGCTGGGAACAGTACCTGACGGCGTCACAAAGTTCTACATGACGGCGTCAAGAGTAAAACAAGAGGTGAAGTGGATAGAGTCCGTCCAGAGATTTTTTACACTAAGGGCATGACGGCGTCACCATAGGCCATCATGGTCCCATTACATGTGACGGCCCAGAGAAAATTTGCACTTGACGGCGTCAGATCTGGATCTAGGCAATCCGATATTACTATGGGCGGCGAGTTGACGGCGTCAGATATTTCTTCTTGACGCCGTCACGATGGAAAATCTATATATAGTTTTGTAATTTTCATTCATTAAGAGAGGACAATTGGAGGGATAACTTGAAGAAACCCTAGCACGATTTTTACTGTACTTTCAAGGGTTTTTACCCTTTGAAACCTTTCATGTTCAATTAAGATAAGTATCCTTTCAATTCATTCAATATGTCTATGTGTTGTTTGAATATATCTTACGCTTGTCTTGATTTTAACATGCTAGTCTAGATCTCTTGTGTGTTTGCTTAGATGTAGTGAAACCTAGATGTTGATTATGGGTTGATTTCTTGTTTATAGTTGTTACGGATGAATGATTTCAATGTTAGGATTAAGAAAACTGGCAGACTTCCATAGGGTAACATGCTTGAACGTCTTAAGAAACATGAACCAATGCGTACTAGGTTTTTATGGTTGTATTTAATGCATGAGCGAATTCTAATGATCCCATGTTAGGAGCTTCTTGCAGGCTCGACATAGGAGTGAAGTAGGAGCTTATAGAGTTGGGGACATACGTACGCTACCCCACTAATGGTATTAAGGAATATAACCCGTCATCTACGCAATTGTAACAAACTATCAACCTGTAAAAGATATATAGGGAGTAATGAAATCTAAGTAAACACAATTTTCCCATTTATTATTCACACCATTAGTTTAATTAGCTTTATTTACATTTTTGACATTTTTTTTATTGCATCTTAGTTATTGGGTTAGTTGACTAGCAACTAATTCCGCCCACTCTTTCAAAAACCCGAGATTTTAATTGCTTTTATAAAAATATAAAAATATAAAAAGAATCATCCCTCACCTCTAGACTTAATTTTTAGGCTTTCTAATCCTAGCGACACTATTCCTGAGTTGAACGATCAATCCCCCGGTACTTGTCACTATACTATACTACAACGATCAGGTACTGATGAGGAGAAAAATGAACCGTTTTTAGGGGGTCATTTAAGCCCGGAATTGAATTTATTTGATCAAATATTGCCCTAAATCGTTTCTTTTGTGATTTTAGGTACTTTGGGAGTGAATTCTGGAAAAGGAAGCATTTTGGACGTTTTTGGAGCATAAAAGTGAAGAAAACGGCAAAGACTTAATTTTCCATGCTGGAAACAGTACCTGACGGCGTCAAGAAGGAAAATGTGACGGCGTCAGGAGTAAAATCCATGACGACCCAGAGAAAACCTGAAGGCGTCAGAAGAAGGGCGTCAAGAGTTATTTTGGTGACGGCCTGAAGATGGATTACACATGACGGCGTCAAACCCAGATCTAGGCAGTCCGAGAACTTTATTGGCGGCGAGATGACGGCGTCAGACATTTACTCTTGACGCCGTCACCTCACAAAATCTATATATACTTATCTATTTTTCATTTATAAAAAGAGGAACTTGTGCGGAGAATACTAGGGTCGAACCTAATAAACCCTAGGTCGTTTGTAACAGTATTTTCAAGGGTTTTCACCCCTCGAAACCTTTCATGTTCAATTAAGATAAGTCTCGTTTCAATTCATTCAATATGTCTATGTGTTGTTTGAATATATCTTATGCTTGTCTTGATTTTAACATGCTAGGCTAGATCTCTCATGTGTTTGCTTAGATGTAATGAAACCTAGATGTTGATTATAGGTTGATTGCTTGTTTATAGTTGTAATGGATGAATGATTTCAATGTTAGGCTTAAGAAAACTGGTAGATCTCCATTGTGTAACTTGCTTGAACGTCTTAAGAAACATGAACTGATGTGTACTAGGTTTTTATAATTGTATTTAATGCATGAGCGAATTCTAGTGATCCCATGTTAGGAGCTTCTTAGCCGGCTCGACATAGGAGTGAAGTAGGAGCTTATAGGATTGGGGAAGTAAGTACGCCACCCCGTGAATGGTATTAAGAAATACAATCCGTCATTCACGCAACTGTAACAAGTAATTAACCTGTAAAAGATATCTAGGGAGTAGTGAAATCTAAGTAAACACAATTCTCCCATATATTGCTCACACCACTAGTTTAATTTAGTTTATTTTCATTTTTGTTATGTTATTTTGATTGCATCTTAGTTATTGGGTTAGTTGACTAGCAACTAATTCCGTCCATCTTCCAACAATCGAGATTTTTAATTGCTTTTATAAAAAATATAAAAATACAAAAAGAATCATCCCTTACCTCTAGACCTAGTTCTTAGGTTTTCTAATCCTAGCGACACTATTCCTAAGTTGAACGATCAATCCCCCGGTACTTGTCACTATACTATACTACAACGATCAGGTACACTGCCTGGTGGGGGTTGTAAGCTTCACGAGATCCCTCGAGAGGTAAAGCCTGGTGCAATTCCCACGCATCAGGTTCACTGCCTGGTGGGGGTTGTAAGCTTTTCGAGATCCCTCGAGAGGTAAAGCCTGGTGCAATTCCCACGCATCAAGTTTTTGGCGCCGCAGCCCGGGGAAATAGTTATTGTCTAGGTTAGGATTTCTTTTTATTAGGTCTACTTGCTAGATTCCTTTCTAGTAAGATTTTATATTATTTTTAGGTTTTTTTTAGTCTATCTATTTCTTCGTGTCTTTGTTCGTAATCTTTACCATCCGACATCATGGAAGGTGGTAACGTCTTTGAACCCATCAACCCACCACAACAAAACCCACCACTAGCAAACCAACCTCTTAGGCCCCGAACCCTAGGAGAGTATTCCCGTCCTAGCCACCAAGGCTATCGAAACACTATTGAGCTCACCCAAGGAGCCAATGTGTCCCCTTTGCGATCCGACACCATCCGGTTGGTGCAAAGCGGATGTGCATTCCATGGACTTCGTTCCGAAGATCCTAACCAACATCTCAAGGACTTCCTTAAAATCGTAGATTCTATAGACCTTGATGTTACAACTAGAGAGTCGACCTGATTACGCCTATTCCAATTCTCTCTACGTGATCAAGCTAGTCAATGGCTTGAACGTTTACCCGCGGGATCTATCACCTCATGGGATGATCTCACCACTCGTTTCCTTGCTCAATTTTTCCTACCAGGGAAAACTACGATGCTTAGAAATGATATCTTGATGTTCCAACAACATCAGGGTGAAACTTTCTACGAAGCATGGGCTCGTTTCAAGGGTCTACTCCAAAAAGTCCCTCATCATCGTATAAATCTTTGGTTATTAGTTCAAGTCTTCTATGACCATGTCGACTATCACACCAAACGTACCATCGATCGAGTCGCCAGAGGTAGATTGCGTGATAGGAACGCCGAGGAATCTTGGGAAATTATTGACGAACTTGCCACCGATAATCAAGAATTATGGGAGTTTAATCACACTATAGAAGCGGCCATCAACGCAATCTCGACACCTGGAGAGACTAATCAAATCTCCGATGAACTCCTTTGCAAACTTGAGGCAAAAGTTGACTATTTCGAGGAAAGGCAAAAGAGACCTTTAAGTCCTAGACGGGCTGCTGTCAATTCTGTCTCGAACATGACTTCAACGCCATTATCAGAGTCACCTTCTAGAGAGAATGTTGAGACCTTTCAAAATTATGCCCCACCTTATTCTCCTCCTGAAAAACTTAGCCCGGATGATGAGTGTGAAAATACTCATCATTTTATACCCATATTTGACTGTAAAAATACCAAAAACATACAAATATGCCGAATTATATTGCAAATATCCTTGGATTGTGTTTTTATGTGTTTTTGGTACAAAAGGATTGAAAACGGGGCAAAAGTGGATAAAACAGAGCACGAGATTACAAGGCCAACAGTGATTTTATTTGGAGCATCGAGGTGAGAGACGAAAAATTTAAAGACTAAAATGATGCTCAAGCACCTCAGCCAAGTCAATATTATTTCTAGTGTGGCAGCAGTCCAATGTTTCGGCCTAAAAGTGAAGATAAAAGCCCAATATTCTTATGAAGATCAAGCCTAAGCGATAGCCCACAATAAGCAGACTATTGATCCGGTTACCACCTGACTTTGACCAGCTTTGGTTCTATGCAATTTTACATTGACCAAGCAAATGAGATGATGCCATATGTCAATCTTATGAAGAAAGTTTAATCCAATGGTTGAGAGGCTTAGGGTTGATGAGACTATTGTTATAAAAGAAATGTTAAGACAAAATTTTGTGGGAGCCGACAGTACCATCTTGGTCTTCGGATCAAGAAACAACCAACAATCATTCAAGTTCAACATTATTTACCACCAGCTTTTATTAATGCAACTAATTTTCTTGTCATTACAATAGATTAATTAGTTCCTTTTGTTCCTTATCTTTATGTTTATCAACATGTTATTTTTGTTACAGGTCTTGCACTTTTGTTTTATTTAAATTCTAGTTTTTCTAGTGTGAAGTATTGTTTATCAAAATGAAATCTTAGCTTACTTTAATAGATTTATAACTTCTTTGTCAGAATCTTTAAAGAGTCGTTAAGTTTTAAAATCTTGTATTGAACCTCTAAATTTTCGAATGTCTTCTTATCAATTTTTACTCAATCATCATTTTTCTTATAACTTTATTTCATTAGTCTTTTATCTTTTTTTTTTTCTTATCCGTAAATCACAAAAAAATTAGCAAGTGGTAATTAGAAAAAGGGGATTATTGCTAATAAATGGGAATACTTTTGTTATATAAAGCTTATGGATGGGGTTTTGGTGTTTATGGAATGGGTCACATCTCGTCGTCTTTATATATTTCATCTCATTCGGTTATCTCTAACCCTTTTATCTTTTTGTTTTTAGTATGTTTATATTTATTGTCATGTTTAGCTTAGTAGTTATTGTTGCTTTATTTGTTGCTTGTAGTGTACTTTTTATTATGTGCGAGTAGTTTATATATGTCCGTTTAGAAATATGCTAATTATTGTTGGATTATTATTATTGTTAGCTTAGTAGTCATGAGTAGTGAGTAAACTTTTTATATACTTGTTCAGTAGATTATTTCGCGAATTAAGTGTGATTTTATAAAAGTTAGAAAAAATATTGGTTAGTAATTGTAAGTTGCTTTCATTAAAATTTTGGTTGTTTGAGCGGGCAAAAGCCGCAAAAATAATTGGGTTTTAATTTAGATATTGATATCTCCTTGAGAAAAAATTGTTTTCAAAAGTAACTAACGTTGTGAGAAAATAATATTTGTAAGAGATATTAGTTCATCAATAAAGGACTTAATTGAAATAATAAACCACACTTAAGGATCTTGATAATTTGCTTAACAAGTATATCTTTTTATTATATATATATATTTTTATTTGTTTGCTTAGTATAATATAGTTTATTATTTTAGTTGTTATCTTTTATCGTTAATTTTATATTATTTACTTGCTACAAGTGGTATTATTATCTTTGCTTTAATTATTTACTTTTAGGTTCGTTTTAAGTTTAAATTACGTTTTAGCATAATTGTGATTTAAATGCTTTACGTGTTTGTTAATTTGAGTTATTTTGAATTGTTATTTGCTTAATTTAGTTTACAAATTCCAAATCTCTCTTTAAACCTCATTCAATTCACCCGATCACAAATCCGTTTTAAATACCTTTGCACGCCTCGCTGGAACATAACGACCCGGGGAAACCCTATTCTTCTCCGGTTATCTTGCACTTTCTCCTGGGTTGACCTATTGACCGCACCCGATTGACTGGTTGGTTCAGGAGGAGTCAAAATTTGGCGCCGTTGCCGGGGAGGTTGTGCGCGCTATTCTAAACGGTTTTGCGTATTGGTAAACCTGGATATACGTCCATTGTATATTTATCCATCCTTGTTCATATTTTCTTATTATTATCATATAAAAACAAAACTGTTCCCGAAAACATTTTAAAATCAGTTTTCAACGAACACAAAAATCCAAAAAGATTTTCCTTCTTATTTGTATATAAAATGTATTTCCAAAAACCCAAAAATATTGATCTTTACCCTCCTACCCTTTTGATTCTTCATTCCTTACCCTCCCAAACATTTTGATTCTTTCTATATCTCATCCACACCTTCTGATTTGCCAGTGGTGTGGTAGTTCTTATAATGGTGGTAATTGCCCCGGTTGTGGCATGGTAGAGTCAGGAAACGGGTCTGTCTATAACCAAGATCCCTATTCCTACCATGACACGACTGAGTTATTCCATCAGCTACCACACCATGAGACTCAGCAGTTTTACTGTTGTGAGTACTGTGGTGGTTCATACTACAGTTCTGATTGTCAATCGGGAAACACGCTTGTCTATGAGCAGTTTCCTGATAACAATTATGACTTCAGCACATATGACCCACAGCCACATCAGTTTTACTGTTGTGATTACTGTGGAGGTCCACATTTCAGCTCCGATTGTCAAACAAGGAATCCATTTCCTTGTAACACTTTTGACACATCGTATTATGACGAACCTCCACCTCAGCCAATTCCTCAAAGTCTTCTCCTTGATCTTTTGGATTTAGTGAAAGATTTGAAAGGAATTAAACATACCCGAGAAAATCCAAACCAAAAATCGATGAAAGAATTGTTAGCTGAAGAACAGGCTGCTAAAATAAATTCCCAAGATGCTTATGAAAGATCTATTAAGGAATCAATTGCAAAAGAAAAAGCAGCCAGATCTAGCTCTCGATTTCATTTCATTCCTGATGATAGTGATGATGAAGATACACTTGATATTCTTCAATTTTATAAAGATTCATCAGATGAAATTCCATTAGTTGAGATTCCATCTCAACCTACTGTTATCACACCCGAGGTTCTCACTCACTCTTTGATCATGGGGGACGAGCATCTTGACACTATTCCTGAAAAGGAATTGGACGAATTCATAAAGTCTAGTGTTGAGAACCTTGTCCCAATCCCAAGAGAGTCACAGGGAATTCTTGATCATATGTGTGATATCCCTCCTCCTCTTATCTTCCCGACTAATCATGTTGAGATTTTCTCCGATTCTACTGATGACGATTTGTTATCTTGTGGAGACATCGTTTTTATGAAAGAATTACCTTCTAAGCTAGTTAGCTTAGAAGAAGAGAATGATGAGATTGACACTGAAATCAAGGATGAAGCACTTCGTGCAACATTATTGAATGTCGATCTCCTCATTTCTAAAATTGAGGCTTTCAATATGAAACCTATTTCATCTCCTATCCTGATTAAGGATAGTGACATTTTCTCCGATGATCCTATTCCGGAGTTTGAAGACTTTACTTTTGATCATATAGGAGAGAAGATTAGTGGCAGTACCACTTCTCATTCTCAAATTTCTCTCCCCGGATATGATTCATTCACCTTTGAGGAGTTCTCCGGTGAACTTACTCATATCATATCTCTACCGGAGTATGATAACTTTTACTTTGATCTAGACAAAGATGATCTTTGTGTTTCGGAGGGAAATATTCTCAACCTTGAGAATTTGATTGATATCAAAATCCCAACCCTCCCACCCATAATATGTCTAGATCATATGAGCTTTAATGATGAGATTCATGATATACCAATCATGAATTCTCTTGCTGATGATGATGACTTTATCTTGATTGTCATCAAGATCTTTCTACCCTTCTTCACCTACCGGGTGACTTCTCCTGTTCTTCACTCCTTCGGGAATGAAGACGCTATCTTTGACCCCGGCAGTTCCATTTACCATTCTAGGTAAAGCCAGGGTCTCTATATCTCATCGGTGTGGAACTTTCACGTGCTTCAAATGTTTATCCAAACATCTTGAATGAAAGTCCGATGGAGATTGTATTTTCCACATGTTGCTTCCCCATGAACCAATGAATTCGGGGTCGAGTCAAGCTAGTGACTCGGTAAACAAAAACATTAGCATCACATGGGTTTTCACCCATGCTCTCTGACTTCTTTCTATTTTCTAACACTAAGTGTGGGGGAGTTTCCTCTGCTGTTGTTTGCCATGTTTTGTTTGCTCATGTTTGCAGGTACCCTTTGGATCGTGATGATTGGCGCGCCTGTTTTCAATCCAGCCGGTCAATATCCTATCCTTTTGCTAACGTTTATTTCAAGGATATCTTTTTAATCCTTTTTTGTGAAAAACAGATTTCCGTTTCACACTTATACATTAGTATTGCCTTTTTCCGTTCAAAGAGTCGGCATAATAGCCGGGACTTTGAATATTGAGGACAATATTCAATTCTAAGTGTGGGGGGGGGGGGGGGGGAATTCTGTCGAATTTGTCACATATATTGTACCTGTTAGTGACCTAGTACCCCCGTTTTTGGCAAAATTTTAAATTTTTTTCGATAAAAAGAAAAGTGCTTTGCAAACTAAAATATAATAAAAGAAGTTGTTTAGTCTTGATTAGGTTAGAACAAGGGGAATCCTGACTCTGCCAGAGTGTTGATCTGGCTGCTTCCTTAACTTTTTAGACTAAATTCTTAACGAATTGTGCAAATGAAAATGCTAAGCATAGAGTAGTTGGTTCTCATTAGAGCTTATATAAGTAATCTGTGGCTTTTTTTCCCAGTAGCTCCTAATTGGATCTAAATACGTGCTGTTTTCAAACTTTTGACCATTAAAAGTTTTCGTTATGTAAACAAGTTTTTATGCAAGGTTAATATAGAGTACTAGTTCAAATTTGTATTTAAATTTTGGAACAAGCGACTTCCTTAAATCTGAATAAGATTGCAAAGTGAAGAAATGTAAAATTGCTGAATGATGCAAAATTTTGAGTATGATATGAAAAGTGAAAAGAAAAAAAAAAGAGAAAAAGAAAAAATGAATAAGAAAAAAAAATGATGATGAAAAAAAAAATGAAAAGAAAAGAAAAAAATTGAAAAATGAGAAAATGAAAAAAAAATGTGTTGAATAGAATTAGAATAAATAAATAGAAGTTGCTTGTTCTCAAATTTAAATAGAAAGTTGAGCTAGTATTTGTTGATTTTGTGTAACGACTAAGCGGGAATTTAGAGATTGTCGAAGTCAAAGACCCCGAAAGCTCCGATACTATTCTCGAGGGTGTAAAAACCTAGCCTCCTAAGCCTCGGCTAAAAGGACAAGCTGAGAAGAAAGTCGCAACATGGAGTGATCTCACCTTTGAATCTTTAATCTCTAAATAATTGTTTGTTGTTATCTATTTAAGTTTTGATTTTAATGTGTCGGGGATATCAAAAATCTTTGAATCGAAATCCCGCCAATTCCGGTACTATTCTCTGTGGGGTGTCAAAAGCCTGGTCACCTAAACCAACTGGTTGGGATGTGCCGAGAAGAAAGCCGCTACATGGAAGAGGCTCTTTTTGACTCTCAAATTTCTGAGGTTCCCGGTGAGTTAAGATTGGGCTTAAATAAATGACAACCATAATGAGCTCTGATTTTTGGTGGTCAAACTTTTGAAAATAAGCACACACACCTAAAGTTAATAAATTGCCGGAGTAAAAAGTTAAGTCTCGACTTACACAGATTATTAATATAAGTAGTGTTAGCATTTTTACGAAAACATTTGCGCAAGGGTTTTTGAACTTAGTTGGAAGTATAAAAAAGAGGATGACGATTACAATTCCCTGGAAACACCCAGTTTGTGTGAATCCCGTTCCATAATACCGTTTTTGGAAAATCAAGCATTTTGTTTACTTTGGTTTAAGTTTAAATGTCTCGCATTAAATAAAAAGTCGAAACGGGGTATACTTGATATTCTTTCATTACTTTATATGATTGGATTGCTAGGGACTAGCAATAGTTTAGTGTGGGGGATTAATGAGTGTGAAAATACTCATCATTTTATACCCATATTTGACTGTAAAAATACCAAAAACATACAAATATGCCGAATTATATTGCAAATATCCTTGGATTGTGTTTTTATGTGTTTTAGGTACAAAAGGATTGAAAACGGGGCAAAAGTGGATAAAACAGAGCACAAGATTACAAGGCCAATGATGGTTTTATTTGGAGCATCGAGGTGAGAGACGAAAAATTTAAAGACTAAAATGAAGCCCAAGCACCTCAGCCAAGTCAATATTATTTCTAGTGTGGCAGCAGTCCAATGTTTCGGCCTAAAAGTGAAGATAAAAGCCCAATATTCTTATGAAGATCAAGCCTAAGCGATAGCCACAATAAGCAGACTATTGATCTGGTTACCACCTGACTTTGACCAGCTTTGGTTCTATGCATTTTTACATTGACCAAGCAAATGAGATGATGCCATATGTCAATCTTATGAAGAAAGTTTAATCCAATGGTTGAGAGGCTTAGGGTTGATGAGACTTGGTGAGTGCTAATTCACTCACTATTATTTGACCAAAATCGGACTCAAAAGACCAAAAACTAATCGAATTATGCCAAATTTGTAGTGTTTTTGTGTTTATGAAATGCAGGTACGGATATTTTACAAAGTGACGAAAAATCATGAGAAAACAAGCTGTTCCAAGAGTTGTACAAGTCCAAATGATACCAAAAGCCTGATCCAAATCCACAACAATAAACACTCAAGCCCAATTCATAAAAAATAAGCCCGAGCCCACCAAGCCATACCCGGTCAAACACCACTTAATACCCGGTCAATGCCACAGAAATAAATAAAACCCCAATTCCCCTTTTCACCCCATTTACCCAGCAAAAACTATTCACCAAGAACCCTAGTTACTGTACCTGTCCAAATTACAGCAAGTAAGGGCTTTATAGTCTAATCATTGGGGTTCTAGAAGATGGTCAGGGTGTCAGAGTGTCAGAGAATCTAAGAAACACACGAGTGGCATACGTGGCAGCCAATGATTGGGAAGAACGCGTCATATATTTTGATCCAAGGGCAATTATGAGATGTGATGGATAGGATAATGATCTAATGGTGCTGAGGAGCTTCAAAGAAACACAGGTCACACGGATTGCCAGCTTGGCAATCCGAGACCCCAACCCTCATTTTCCTATAAATAGATGTTAGTTTTAGCTCATTTGGTGTGTAGAATATTAGTAGCGAAGCTCTGTCATTTTAGTTTTTGAATGTATTTAGAATAGTTTATTTGTAATTGTACTGCTTATTAGATTTTTAATAAAATTTCTATTTTAAGAATAAGATCTTATTAGCTTAATATTCATTTACTGTTATAAAAGCTTTCTTATATTGCAAACTTAGCTTCTTTAAATTTAAGTTTAGTTAATTCAATATCTCATTTCAATTCAGTTATCAAAATATATAAAGAAATAAATAAAAAAAATCAAAAAATAAAAATATGTATATATATATATATATATATATATATATATATATATATATATATAATGTTTCAAACAAGTAGTTCAGATTTTAAATAAGCTGATTTAGCTTATTATACAAGTACATTCAAGCTTTTATAGCTTGTTGTGTGCTAGTTACTGTTCCATTGCAAAGGTATATCAGATCCATTGTTTGTTGAAGTGTTGTGGATAAGCAAGGTTAGACAGGGAAGGACCTGCCTATCTAAAAGATAGGCAAGCATAGTGAATCTCCCTCTGTTCAAGCTGAGGGAGAGAAGCTTTGTGAGTTTCATTTTCTAAACCTTATAATGTTTAGTTAAATAATCATTAGTATACATCTTTGTTGATCTATTGTTTTAGTTTAGATTAATGATATATTAGTGTAGTTGTGAACTTGTGATACTTTTGATTGATTGTTGATCTGTGAACCTGTTTTGATATAATTCAGCTTAGCATTGTTTTTATTGAGTAATCTGTGTAACTGAATGTTTGCTGTAATTTGTTGATTATTATTGTTCAATTGAGCTTATTCAGTGTTTTAAGGTGATGATTGATCATTGTTGGTGTGATTGGTGGCTCAGATCTGTTAGAAGTAGTATAATTAGAATTTAAAGGAGTGTTTGGATTTCAACAATATTGTGGTTATTAGTAGTTGGATTAAGTGGTCTGCCTGCACTCATAGTTATAGTTTGAATAAGAGTAGAGTAGAATAGCATAAAATTCAGTAAGTAGAATCATAGATAGTCAAACTTAGGTATTATATTTGCATAAGCATTGTTTAGTTGTTTTTAGGCTGATATAATCTTAGATATAGGTAATTAGTAGTTACACTTAGCTTAATCAAGTTTAATATTAGCTTATTATCATATTTAGATTCAATTAAAGGTGTTTAAATTTCATTTTAGTCAAGTTTCACAAAAACAGAAAAAAAGTCAAAGAAATTTTCAAGTCTAAATTGTCTGATCTTTGATTAATGTCTGTGGAGTTGTTGAACTGTTGAAAATAAAGATTACTTGTTGATTTTGAAAACTTCATCAGCTTGAAAATCAAATTCAACTAGTAAACTTCAGATTGAGTCTCATTTGTTTATTGAAATTTTGATTTGAAGTTGACTGTGTAAGTCATTATATCCCCTGAACATCAGTCTTAGCTTGAATTCTAGGTGTCATTTTAAACATGTTAATTTGATTAGAGATTCAATCTCTTTGTTTATTTGTAATCTTAGTATATCAATTGAGCTTTTGTCCCTTATTGCTAGTTCTTGTGAGCTTATCTTAATAGCTTATTGCATTTGTGAAATAGCTAGGTTCAGATAAGGTATCTGATTGTCCAAATTAGGCCTGCAATTTTGAGTTTGTGCTTATACTTGTGTTTAGTAATTGTATCTGAGTTTCATTTTAGTTGGAATTAGTTTTGCAGTTAGTCAAATTGCTTCTGGATCAGATTGTGTTTTATAAGCTTATCACTTTGAGCTTATTGCTTGTGCTTATTGCAAATTCTTGAGCATCTGTGTATAATTTTGTGCAAAGACTTGGTCATTAACTGCATTATCTGAGTATTTTACATCATTTTCAGTTGGTGTTTTCAGTTTCATACTTATTTGTCACAAGTGCTTATAAATAAGCACTTGTGATAAGCAGATTTCTACTAAATAAGCCCTTATACTATTCAAATTCACTTCAAATTTTTTATCTGAGTTCTTTTTATTATTTTAGTATTTCTGGAATTTTTCCAGAGTTTTCCAACCCGTTTTACTATTTTTTTTCTTATTTTCTTTTGATTTAATTCAATTTTTAAATAGTTATTAATTACCAAAAATCAATAAAAAATCAGAAAATGTTGTGAAAAATACAAAAATATTTTTAGAAATTCTTTTATAATATTTTAGAGTTTTTAGTATTAAATTTTCATTTTTCCAATTTAATTTTCTATTTTTCTTTATTTTTAATTTATTTTTAATTCCAAAAATAGAAAATAAATTCTAGAAAATAAATAAAAAGTCAAAAAAATATTTTTCTTTTTCTTAAAATTCTTTTAATTAGTTTAAGATTTTTAGAAAATATTTCCAAGTTCGTAGGATAATTTTTCGATATACGTTACGTTTTAAATTTTGCGGTTGCGTTTCCGTTTTTACGTTTTTCATTTTGGTGTATAATTAGCTTGTACTTTCTGCATATGTCATACTTGTTTGTGATTACGTGAACTATTTGATTGCTATTTTTCACTTTCTCACTTTTCAAATTCACGATTTCACGAATCGATATTGTCGATTCCATTCGCCTTCGTTGGGAAAACGACTCGGGTGATCCGTATTTTACGCGGATCACTTCGATACTATACTATATTATATATAATTGGTTTTCACGATGAATCAATTTTTGGCGCCGCTGCCGGGGAAGGTCGAAGTGAATTTTTGAATATCTTTTTGAAAAATCATGTTTTGTTAAGCCTTCCTCTACTTTGTATATATATCTCTATAAAAATTGAAAAATCAAAAACACTTTTCCTAAAGTGTTTTCAAAAATACCAAAAAAAAAAAATAATAAAAGTTACAGCCTCGACTCGATCGAAAGAAAGGGCGTTGTAAACCAAATAAGTCAATATAACGAAAACGTAATTTAGTTGTTTATCGGACTATTTCAATTACTACAACCGAATAAGCGGTAAATACGGAAGCTAAGACATTAAATTGCTAGCTGAAGAGAGATCCATTCTTCTCTCCCGTCCCGTCGCGAGTGGTTTTGAAAGAAACGGTTTTCGATTAACATTACGTTTAAAAAAAAAAAAAAAAAAACAAAAGAAATAAAAAGTTTTGTGAAAAATATAAAAAAAACAAAAAGATTTTCCTTTTTCTTTTTCTTTTCTTTTTAATTTTGCTTTTGGTGTATGCACACCCGCTCTTCTTTTGAGAGTCTTATATCACCTTTGTCAAATCCCGAAAGGGTAATACGTCACACACATCGTGTCCATTTCCTTAACGTTCAGGAAATGGATATGAATAATCAACACCCTCCGGTGGGTGGTGATGAAAACCAACACATGCCGGCTCCCGATCTCCGAACGATGGAGGAGCTGTGCCAACCCACGATGCATGGTAGAGGTGGCCCGATTGCCCCTCTAAATATTGAGGCTACGGATTTTGGACTTAAGCACCACATGATACAACAAGTCCAAAATTCGTGCCAATTTCACGGATTACCGGGTGACGATGCAAATAAGCATCTCGATAAGTTTCTAACCGTCACCCAAAATATGAAGAAAAAACGGGGTCTCCGATGACGCCCTCCGTCTCTCTCTCTTCCCCTATTCTCTTACGCATCATGCCACCGCTTGGTTTGATCGTCTTCCCAGGAACTCGATTCATACTTTCAATGAAATGGTTTCCAAGTTCCTGGCGAAGTATTTTCCACCATCGATGGTGACGAAATTGAGGAATGATATTAGCAATTTTCGACAACTCCCCGATGAGTCTTTGTTTGAGGCTTGGGAGCGTTACAAGCTTGCCATTGATCGTTGTCCGAATCATAATATGCTTCTCGTCACAATAATTGATACGTTTTATAATGGATTGACTTTACGACATAGGGACACGATCAATGCTGCAGCTGGTGGTACTTTTACGAAACGTCGTCCTGAGGATTGTTACGAGCTAATCGAGAATATGACAGCCCATTACAACTATTGGGATTCCTCAGCCGAGAGGAATGAGCCAATAAGATCGACTGCGTCTCTAAATTCTTCTTCTTCTAACCCTGAGCTAGCCGTCTTGAATAAGAAAATTGACGATTTGTAGACGGCTATGCTAAGAATGTACCAAATGATGCCGAATCAAGTCAAAGACACACAAGTTAATATGGTCAATGTTGTTTGTGAAACTTGTGGTGGTCCACATTCATACCTTGAATGCCCAGCCTCCGGTGGCTTTTCTCAAGCGAACGTGTATGCTGCGAATATGGGTGGCAACGGTTACCCACAACCTCAAGGAGAGCGTAATCTCCTCAGCTACCGTTCTAGCAATTACCTTGGACCACCCGGGTTTGATCAACAAAATCAAGTGAATCAGAATAACAATGTGCAAAACCGTAATCATCAATTCAATAACAATCAAAATCACAACCGTGGAAATAATGGTTTTCAAGGACAAAATCAGAATTTTCAAAATCAAAACCGGGGAAATTATCACCAAGGCCCGCCTCAAGGGAACAATTTTCAAAAAAATGGGAATTTTCAGAATAATAATCATGGAAATCAGAACAATGGCAATTTTCAAAACCGTGGGCAAAGTTTTAATAATCAAAATCAAGCTGCTATTACAAATCCGTCGCCCACGGAAGAGTTGATTAAACAATTGATTCAAGGTCAACAAGCTTTAATTGCTAAACAAGATGAAACAACGAAAATTTTTGCAACTCAAATCAATGATCTCAACAAGCGTTTAAATGATCGACCCTCGGGTTCGGGTATTACTTCTTTGCCAAGCAACACGATCGCAAACCCGAGGGGCGAAGTAAAGGCGATCATAACTCGCAGTGGTGCTCAATATGATGGACCCGCAGCTCCGACTACCTCTTCTTCTTCGTCTCCGCCTAAGGTAGTGGACTGTGAGACCGAGGCGACAAAGGACCCGGTTCCTCCTGTTAATAATGGAGAAGCTGAAAACGTCCAACCTCCGGTTGTCCAAAAGTCAAAAGATAAAGAAAAAGTCGTTTTTGAGAATAATGTGAAATACAAGTCTAAATTGCCATATCCATCACGATTTAACGATGAAGAGCTCCGTGCAAAGTCTAAAATACAAATGGAAAAATTTCTGGATATTTTTCAAAAGTTGCATTTTGATATAAGTTTTATGGATGCTCTCGTGTATATGCCTAAATTTGCTTCCACGTTCAAAAACCTCATAAGTAATAAAGAGAAATTGCTTGAATTAGCCGAAACGCTGATAAATGCTCAATGTTCCGCGATTCTTCTCAAGAAGCTTCCCGAAAAGCTTGGTGACTCGGGAAAGTTTCTCATTCCTTGTTCGTTGAAAGATCAAGAAGTTTGTAACGCCCTGGCCGATTCAGGTGCGAGTATTAATCTCATGCCATTATCGATCTATGAACAACTTGGAATGGGGGCTCTTAAACCGACGAGAATGACTTTGGAGCTTGCTAATCGATCGATCACTCATCCAGTTGGAATTGCTGAGGACGTTTTTGTTCGTGTGAATTCGTGTACTTTTCCGGCAGATTTCGTTGTTGTCAATTTTGAAGCTGATCCGGGAGTTCCTCTAATACTAGGGCGACCGTTTTTACGAACCGCTAAAGCCCTAGTAGACCATTTTGAGGACACTCTAACTTTACGACACGATGACGATATAATGATTTTTAAAGCCGATGCTTCGAACTTGAAGAAGTACTCAGTAAAAAGCATCGATGTTTGTGATTATTCCTTTGATGATTTTGTTAAAACTTTCGTCTCCGATTTTTCCCCATCGTTTCCTCCGACTAAGGAATTTGATTCTTTTTGGGAAGAGGTCGATGAATTTCTTGCTATTGAAACGATTCCGATTTCTGAGACTGACGAATCTTACTTTGATTCGGAGGGTGATATTATTTTTCTTAACAAATTGTTGAATGATGAACCGTCAATTCCTCCGGATAAAGTTAAGACGAAGATTGAGCTTATAATTGACAATTCTCGTGAGCCCGAGCTCGAGGAATTTTTACCAGACTTTGAGAGTTTTACCTTTACGACTGAGGAGATAAGTGGCAATCCCACTTATCATCCTGATTTTTCTGATACGACGTTTGAAGCTTTTCATTTCGATTACTCGGAAGAGACGAGTCGTGGCAGTACCACTTCTCATGCTTTTATCTCTCTTCCGGAGTTTGAGTCATTTTGTTTTGATGAATTTGAAATTGAAAAGTTTTCTAAACCTGAATATGAACGTTTCAGTTTTGATCTTGAAGTTGATCATGATCCGGGTGGCGTGCTTAAAAATGAGAGTTTTAAAGAAAAATTTATCCCATCCCTCCCACCCGGAAAAGTTTTTAAAAGGAGCTTAAATGATAAGATTCATAATTCCATAATTATGAAGTTTTTTTTTTATGAAGAAGAGTTTTTCAAGATTGTTATCATGACATTACTGCCATTTGTAACGTTTGGTGTGATTTCTCTTATCCGTCACTCAGTGGGGAGTGAGGATGTTGTTTTTGACCCTGGTATCGTTTTTCAAAATTTTCATACTTAAAATACCAGCGGTTATCTCTTCGGGATGGAACTTTCAAATAAATCATATGTTTTCAAAATATTTTGAATGAAAGCCCGAGTGAGATTATTTTTCCACGGATTTTTCCCCAAGGACGAATTAATTTGGGGATCGAGTCAAGCTCATGTGACTCGGTGAACAAAAACAAGCGCTTCGTGGGAGGAAACCCATGCTTATCCAATTTCATCTTTTTATTTTCTATTTTCTAACAAATAACGTGAGGAGGGGGTACCTCTTCTACTCTTTTGTTCCGTGGTTGTTTGTGATATTTGTTCAGGATTGTCCATGATTTATGATGACTCTCGTGCTCGTTATCTTCTCCGCTCGAGTTTCATTCATCGGTGCTACTTGGAAATCCTATATCCGTTAAATCTTATCGACTAACGTTTTCTTTGGCATAATTAATAAACGGCCTAGAATTTTGTTAGGATTGCCTTAACCCATAAAACATTGAGGACAATGTTTCATTCTAGTCGGGGGGAGGGTGAATCTTAGATTCGATTTTGACCTTGCATTTTTCATAAAAGTCGTGTACTCTTGCAACTCCGTTTTTCCACCAAAAAAAAAATTGAAAAAATGAGAAAATTTCAAAAAATTTTGATGAAAATGTCATGAAAAAGCACAAAAAGATGAGAAAAAAGTTGGAAAAGTTGTGCAAAAATACAATACAGTTTGAATAAGTGTTTTGACACCTTGTTGACTTTCTTGCTGGCGAGAGTAGGAATAAATATTTTGACTTGACCGGGTGTGTTGAGCCCTAGCTTGTTCCCTTAACCAATGATGATCACATAAGCCTGTGCTAGTCTTGTACACCAGGAGCTATAAAATGCGAATTCTTTCTTAAGAATTTGCAAGTTCCCGTAGTTGACTTTATACATGCGCAGCTTAAAAGCTTTCGCTAGTCTTTTACATCAGGAGCTAGAAAACGCAAATTCTTCTTCTAGAATTTGCAAGTTTCCGTAACTGACTTTATATATGCGTGGCTGATTATCGGCTAAGTATTCGCGGGTTTCATTACTTGAGATCTTAAATTGCGAAGAGCGAGAAATGATAGAGTTTATTTAGAAGTTAAATGCTAAACGTGGAGTAGTGGTTCTCTTTAGAGCTCATGAGAGGTACTTGTGGCTTTTTACTCCCATCAGAAACGTCACCCATATTAAATAGATGTTCTAGGTTAATTAGTGGTATTTCGGTTTGAATAATATTTAGTTCTTTGTTTTCTTAAGAGAATTTTTGCTTTAGAAGTTGGGTACGTATCAAGGAACATAAAAATAAGAGCAAAAAAGTGAAAAAATCGAAAGTCAAAAGTTGATTATCTATTTGGTTTTGGAGCTACCCGATAAGCTACCATTGATGTTATGAGAAAAAAGTCAAGAAAGAAAGAAAAAGTATGAAAAATATGAAAAAAAGTGAAAAAAGTGAAAAATGAAGAAAAGTGAAAGTTGAAAGTTGTATTGAATAAGAGCTTGTATGTAAATAAGTTGTTGGCGCGTGAGGTGCATGTGATAAGTGATTAGTAATCAGTCACATGAGGTGCATGTGATCATACTTCGCAACTTATATTCTTGATATTGTATCTACCCCAAATTCCTTGATGTGGACCGAATTTCTATTGCAGTGGTTCTTAAGAGAAAATGGATAACTACTTATCGTTTAAACTTAGGTGTCACTATCGGACTAAAAAGTATCGAAACGAGAAAATATGAAGCAATTCATTTCTCAACAAAATAAAATATTGAGATACAAAACTTAGGACATGGGAGTAAGGAGTTTCCACAAGTAACTGTTATGCGTAGTGTTAGCATCTAATTTGTAGATAAGCTGTGATCTCGTTTGTACGCTTAGTTTGGGGACTTGTGAAAAATCAAGGATAACGATTTTTATCTGTACGGTCACTTTTCTATGAAAAGTGTTTCTACTCGTTGACCCTAATAATTATTGAAAAATAATGAGAGTTCAACAAACCGTCACAAGTGTGAAGTATGGAAAAGTACAAAAATAAAAAGTATAAGTAGAATAAAGGAATAAAAGAAAATTTTTGGAAAACGGAGCGTTTGCCAGAATAAATGATTTTATTACTTCTTTCGAACCTCCTTGCTACCTTTCAAAGTTAGGAAAAAGAGTTTTGAAATTATTTATCCCAAAAGCGTGAATTGATCACATTGCGTGAGGACACGGCAATACTTTAGTCGGGGGGATTTTGGTGAGTGCTAATTCACTCACTATTATTTGACCAAAACCAGACTCAAAAGACCAAAAACTAATCGAATTAATCCAAATTTGTAGTGTTTTTGTGTTTATGAAATGCAGGTACGGATATTTTACAAAGTGACGAAAAATCACGAGAAAACAACGAAACCGAGCACGAGAGTGGAAGACGGTCAATTAGTCAAAGCTGTGAATCTTAAAAGTCAACATTGGACCCTGAAAAATCTTACTTTGTCAATATCAGCCCTTGGATCAAATTATTGGGAAATGGCAGATTTAGCCCTTATAGTTTCATAAATTACACTATTGGTCCTTGTATGTTATTTTACAACAAGCTGTAAATATAAACAAGGCTTGGTCCAAGAGTTGTACAAGTCCAAATGATACCAAAAGCCTGATCCAAATCCACAACAATAAACACCCAAGCCCAATTCATAAAAAATAAGCCCGAGCCCACCAAGCCATACCCGGTCAAACACCACTTAATACCCGGTCAATGCCACATAAATAAATAAAACCCTAATTCCCCTTTTCACCCCATTTACCAAGCAAAAACTATTCACCAAGAACCCTAGTTACTGTACCCGTCCAAATTACAACAAGTAAGGGCTTTATAGTCTAATCATTGGGGTTCTAGAAGATGGTCAGGGTGTCAGAGTGTCAGAGAATCTAAGAAACACACGAGTGGCATATGTGGCAGCCAATGATTGGGAAGAACGCGTCATATATTTTGATCCAAGGGCAATTATGAGATGTGATGGATAGGATAATGATCTAATGGTGCTGAGGAGCTTCAAAGAAACACAGGTCACACGGATTGCCAGCTTGGCAATCCGAGACCCCAACCCTCATTTTTCCTATAAATAGATGTTAGTTTTAGCTCATTTGGTGTGTAGAATTTTAGTAGCGAAGCTCTGTCATTTTAGTTTTTGAATGTATTTAGAATAGCTTATTTGTAATTGTACTGCTTATTAGCTTTTTAATAAAATTTCTGTTTTAAGAATAAGATCTTATTAGCTTAATATTCATTTACTGTTATAAAAGCTTTCTTATATTGCAAACTTAGCTTCTTTAAATTTAAGTTTAGTTAATTCAATATCTCATTTCAATTCAGTTATCAAAATATATAAATAAATAAATAAAATCAGAAAAAAAAAATAAAAAAATATATATAATGTTTCAAACAAGTAGTTCAGATTTTAAATAAGCTGATTTAGCTTATTATACAAGTACATTCAAGCTTTTATAGCTTGTTGTGTGCTAGTTACTGTTCCATTGCAAAGGTATATCAGATCCATTGTTTGTTGAAGTGTTGTGGATAAGCAAGGTTAGACAGGGAAGGACCTGCCTATCTAAAAGATAGGCAAGCATAGTGAATCTCCCTCTGTCAAGCTGAGGGAGAAGAGCTTTGTGAGTTTCATTTTCTAAACCTTATACTGTTTAGTTAAATAATGATTAGTATACATCTTTGTTGATCTATTGTTTTAGTTTAGATTAATGATATATTAGTGTAGTTGTGATACTTTTGATTGATTGTTGATCTGTGAACCTGTTTTGATATAATTCAGCTTAGCATTGTTTTTATTGAGTAATCTGTGTAACTGAATGTTTGCTGTCATTTGTTGATTATTATTGTTCAATTGAGCTTATTCAATGTTTTAAGTTGATGATTGATCATTGTTGGTGTGATTAGTGGCTCAGATCTGTTAGAAGTAGTATAATTAGAATTTAAAGGAGTGTTTGGATTTCAACAATATTGTGGTTATTAGTAGTTGGATTAAGTGGTCTGCCTGCACTCATAGTTATAGTTTGAATAAGAGTAGAGTAGAATAGCATAAAATTCAGTGAGAAGAATCATAGATAGTCAAACTTAGGTATTATATTAGCATAAGCATTGTTTAGTTGTTTTTAGGCTGATATAATCTTAGATATAGGTAATTAGTAGTTACACTTAGCTTAATCAAGTTTAATATTAGCTTATTATCATATTTAGATTCAATTAAAGGTGTTTAAATTTCATTTTAGTCAAGTTTCACAAAAACAGAAAAAAAGTCAAAGAAATTTTCAAGTCTAAATTGTCTGATCTTTGATTAATGTCTGTGGAGTTGTTGAATTGTTGAAAATAAAGATTACTTGTTGATTTTAAAAACTTCATCAGCTTGAAAATCAAATACAACTAGTAAACTTCAAATTGAGTCTCATTTGTTTATTGAAATTTTGATTTGAAGTTGACTGTGTAAGTCATTATATCCCCTGAACATCAGTCTTAGCTTGAATTCTAGGTGTCATTTTAAACATGTTAATTTGATTAGAGATTCAATCTCTTTGTTTATTTGTAATCTTAGTATATCAATTGAGCTTTTGTCCCTTATTGCTAGTTCTTGTGAGCTTATCTTAATAGCTTATTGCATTTAGCTAGGTTCAGATAAGGTATCTGATTGTCCAAATTAGGCCTGCAATTTTGAGTTTGTGCTTATACTTGTGTTTAGTAATTGTATCTGAGTTTCATTTTAGTTGGAATTAGTTTTGCAGTTAGTCAAATTGCTTCTGGATCAGATTGTGTTTTATAAGCTTATCACTTTGAGCTTATTGCTTGTGCTTATTGCAAATTCTTGAGCATCTGTGTATAATTTTGTGCAAAGACTTGGTCATTAACTGCATTATCTGAGTACTTTACATCATTTTCAGTTGGTGTTTTCAGTTTCATACTTATTTGTCACAAGTGCTTATAAATAAGCACTTGTGATAAGCAGATTTCTACTAAATAAGCACTTTTACTATTCAAATTCACTTCAAATTTTTTATCTGAGTTCTTTTTATTATTTTAGAATTTCTGGAATTTTTCCAGATTTTTCCAACCCTTTTTACTATTTTTTTTTCTTATTTTCTTTTGATTTAATTCAATTTTTAAGTAGTTATTAATTACCAAAAATCAATAAAAAATCAGAAAATGTTGTGAAAAATACAAAAATATTTTTAGAAATTCTTTTATAATATTTTAGAATTTTTAGTATTAAATTTTCATTTTTCCAATTTAATTTTCTATTTTTCTTTATTTTTATTTCATTTTTAATTCCAAAAATAGAAAATAAATTCTAGAAAATAAGTAAAAAGTCAAAAAAATATTTTTCTTTTTCTTAAAATTCTTTTTATTAGTTTAAGATTTTTAGAAAATATTTCCAAGTTCGTAGGATAATTTTTCGATATACGTTACGTTTTAAATTTTGCGGTTGCGTTTCCGTTTTTACGTTTTTCATTTCGGTGCATAATTAGCTTGTACTTTCTGCATATTTCATACTTGTTTGTGATTACGTGAACTATTTGATTGCTATTTTTCACTTTCTCACTTTTCAAATTCACGATTTCACGAATCGATATTCTCGATTCCATTCACCTTTGTTGGGAAAACGACTCGGGTGATCCGTATTTTACGCGGATCACTTCGATACTATACTATATTATATATAATTGGTTTTCACGACGAATCAAGACTATTGTTATAAAAGAAATGCTAAGACAAAATTTTGTGGGAGCCGACAGTACCATCTTGGTCTTCGGATCAAGAAACAACCAACAATCATTCAAGTTCAACATTATTTACCACCGGCTTTTATTAATGCAACTAATTTTCTTGTCATTACAATAGATTAATTAGTTCCTTTTGTTCCTTATCTTTATGTTTATCAACATGTTATTTTTGTTACAGGTCTTGCACTTTTGTTTTATTTAAATTCTAGTTTTTCTAGTGTGAAGTATTGTTTATCAAAATGAAATCTTAGCTTACTTTAATAGATTTATAACTTCTTTGTCAGAATCTTTAAAGAGTTGTTAAGTTTTAAAATCTTGTATTGAACCTCTAAATTTTCGAATGTCTTCTTATCAATTTTTACTCCATCATCATTTTTCTTATAACTTTATTTCATTAGTCTTTTATCTTTTTTTTTTCTTATCCGTAAATCACAAAAAAATTAGCAAGTGGTAATTAGAAAAAGGGGATTATTGCTAATAAATGGGAATACTTTTGTTATATAAAGCTTATGGATGGGGTTTTGGTGTTTATGGAATGGGTCACATCTCGTCGTCTTTATATATTTCATCTCATTCGGTTATCTCTAACCCTTTTATCTTTTTGTTTTTAGTATGTTTATATTTATTGTCATGTTTAGCTTAGTAGTTATTGTTGCTTTATTTGTTGCTTGTAGTGTACTTTTTATTATGTGCGAGTAGTTTATATATGTCCGTTTAGAAATATGCTAATTATTGTTGGATTATTATTAATGTTAGCTTAGTAGTCATGAGTAGTGAGTAAACTTTTTATATACTTGTGCAGTAGATTATTTCGCGAATTAAGTGTGATTTTATAAAAGTTAGAAAAAATATTGGTTAGTAATTGTAAGTTGCTTTCATTAAAATTTTGGTTGTTTGAGCGGGCAAAAGCCGCAAAAATAATTGGGTTTTAATTTAGATATTGATATCTCCTTGAGAAAAAATTGTTTTCAAAAGTAACTAACGTTGTGAGAAAATAATATTTGTAAGAGATATTTGTTCATCAATAAAGGACTTAATTGAAATAATAAACCACACTTAAGGATCTTGATAATTTGCTTAACAAGTATATCTTTTTATTATATATATATTTTTTTATTTGTTTGCTTAGTATAATATAGTTTATTATTTTAGTTGTTATCTGTTATCGTTAATTTTATATTATTTACTTGCTACATGTGGTATTATTATCTTTGCTTTAATTATTTACTTTTAGGCTCGTTTTAAGTTTAAATTACGTTTTAGCATAATTGTGGTTTAAATGCTTTACGTGTTTGTTAATTTGAGTTATTTTGAATTGTTATTTGCTTAATTTAGTTTACAAATTCCAAATCTCTCTTTAAACCTCATTCAATTCACCCGATCACAAATCCGTTTTAAATACCTTTGCACGCCTCGCTGGGACATAACGACCCGGGGAAACCCTATTCTTCTCCGGTTATCTTGGTCTTTCTCCTGGGTTGACCTATTGACCGCACCCGATTAACTGGTTAGTTCAGGAGGAGTCACCGGAATTTGAAGCCCGAACGAGAGAATATATGGCAACCCATTCTGAGCGGCTTGCTAGATTCGAGAAAGCAGTTTATAAACAAAAGGAGGAGATGCAAGAGAAAATGAAGGAGATGATGAGCCTAGTGGAGGAGTATGTAAACCAGAAAACCCCTGGAATGTTGTTACTGAGGAAAGAAAGCGCCACCCCCACTACCCGGTTTATTAATTCCATCACAATTGTCCACACGGATAATGAGGAAGTAGAAACCCCTAGTGAACAAACCATAGAAGAACTGCCAAAATCCCAATCCTTAAGTTACTACCTAAAACATGATATAAACGAAAACACCATAACAAATTGGATAAAGGGTGACGGGCGTAACCAATCCTCCAAACAGGGTTCAGAGAAGGAGAAAGAGGGGAAAGATGAGTATGATACATTACCTGGGGGACCGGTATTTGAGAAACTACTGGTACAAAAAGTAGCTACTAAGCAGATGGCATGTGGGAACTTTGAGATACAGCCAGCATTGGGAATTTGCAATGTCTGAACGCTTTCGCCGACCAAGGATCGGAAGTAAATCTTATGCCCCTAACTATCTACACCCAACTAACATCAGAAATGCCAACCACCACTCGTGTTAGGCTATCCTTCGCTGGACACTCTTATGTGTACCCTTTGGGAATCGCAGAAGATGTGCTGGTCAATGTCGCAGGATTCATGTATCCCGTTGATTTCATGATCATCGATGATAAAGGAGGTGGATGCAAGCCAGTAATCCTTGGAGCACCATTCCTTACCACCTCAAGAGTTGTTATTAGGTATGAAAATAGGAAAATTGAGCTTAAATCAGGAAAAAGAAATATTAGCTTTCCCATGACCCCGCGATATGTGCAAGAAAGCTTGATGAGGAGAAAGCTCAAAAACAACATTGACACATCGCCTATTCGTGTTCAGGAAAAGATTCTTGCATGGGAAGCAAGAATCAAAAGTTACAAAGAAACTAAACATGAAGGAAGCAAAAGCCGCAACAAAGTTCATGTCAATTTTGAACATAGTCAACCAACGGGGAATCTTGTACCATTCGCGAAGAGAGACCTAGTACTCTTAAGACACTCGGAGATAACAATACCTCCCGATAAACCAAGTCCCTGGTGGTTTGGGCCCTTCACAATTGAAGGCATAAGCCAAGATGGGATAGCTAACTTGTGCAGTAAAGGAGAAGGGGAGGTGACTACGAGTACCGATCGATTGAAACACCACCGCCACGATAGTAAGGATCGTAATTATATGGGGTACATCATCTCGAGAGATGAGGTCACGTAATTGCCCATGACCTTGAGTCTAGCTACAAGACTCGTAAATAAAGAAAAGCACTTCTTGGGAGGCAACCCAAGCTTTGTGTGATTTTTATTTGTTTGATTGTTATTTGTTTCCATATGCATGCTTTATTTTTATTGTTGGTAGATCATGTTTCAAAAATAAAATGGTGAGAATACTTTATTTTGTCGTTTGACTTCGTCTTAACTTCATCCAAAGGTATTTCTCAAAAGATAAGTGTAAGGGGAAACCCCAAATATGTTTTTAAGAAACAAAATCGATCATGATTTCCCACAATATTAAATGGACATGTATATTAGTATTTGTTAGAGTCAAATGCTTGTATCGAGTCATAATGATGTTTTTGCAGGATTTTCCAGGAAGTAGGACATAAGTTTTTCCAGAAATTTTTCAGAAACTTAACGTAAAGATTTCTGTAGATCACTTCTGACGGCGTCAGGAATTAATTCCTGACGGCGTCATGTGTAAAATTCTGGAAATTTTGCTAGTTTTGACTTTCTAACGGAGTCTTAAAGTTTTTGTTAAATCTTTAGTTTTATAAACTCCAGGAAATCTGCAAACATTCATTCCACAAGCATTATATCTTACATTGTTTTCTAGGATTTGTTAGTATATATAGATTGCCGCCGATTTTACGCGAGGTTGCCTTGTTTGTTTTCTCAGGTTTAACAGGTTATGTATGGCAAGAAGATGATTTATATTTCTAGAAGGGAAGCTTTGATTGTTCATTTTCTTGGAGGAAGATCTAACCTTGTTACCGCACTACCCACACCGAACGAATCAAGGGAGTATTTGCTTTCATTCTTTTACCTGTTTTACTTTTACATTCTTTAATTGAACATTGGGGACAATGTTCATCCTAAGTGTAAGGGGAGGGTAAATGATGATACCTTATAGGATACAATTGCACTTGAGTTTGTTTGTTTGACGGTAGGTGTGTAATAAAACTAAGAGAAATACTTGTTAGTGTAATTTTAGCGCCAAATTTAAATTTTTTTACAACATTTAGGAGTGAAACTTTAGCCTTAGCAAGCGTCTCATGGATAGGAGTTGTATGACTAGCACAAAACCGTACTATTTAGAAAATTTTTCCACCCAAATATGTGAGGTTCGCCTTTAGATTTGATAGGAAAAGCATTTACTATTAGTGTTTATGAGTGTGCCGGTAGCATTTAGATTCTAGAACTTGCGTTAGTGATGCATCCCGAGACCACTAGTGAGACTACATTCGTGTAGTAGGATTTACTACATGATAAGAGGCATTAGGATCACCCTTGTGTTAAACCCGTATCATAATTACTTTACCATTTAAGTCATATTACTTGGCTAGTAAAGTCAACTTATTTTTCCTACACCTTAGCGTTGTACTCATTTTTAGTACACGAAACCCCTAGTACACCCCTCCGAGCCTATCTTTTCGTTTCTAACTTTAAGCATCTTACTTAAAGGAAGAATTTGTTACAACCCACTTAAATGTACACCCAAATCGCCTTACCCTAGCGTGTGTGCACTCATCTTTAGTGCATTATTGTTATTTGTTTAAAACCTTAGTTAATTATCTAATTGATTACATGGTTGCTAAGTCGAGTCATATCCTTGTACATATTGTTTTGGGACGATTGGGACTCATGGGTAAAGTACTTATGTTATGGAGTAATGGGGAAGAACATCATTTATTACCCCCATATGTGCGTCAATCTTAAAAGTACTCCAAGTGTTTTGATTATCTTAATTCGAGTCAATAGATTAGTTTATTGTAAAGTATGTAAAAATCCAAGTGTAAGGGGAATGTTCATTCCCTATGATGTATTATTTTGGATGGTAACAAAAAAAAAAAAAAAAAAAGAAAAAAAAAAACGGACTACCATCCCGTTTCATTCTATGTTTATTTTATGTTTATGTTATTTTTCATTTATTAGCTTAAGTCGAGTCTAGTCTTGGCTTAGCAACACCATATTGTACATGTAATTAACCAAGATGATTAACTCGCCACTAGTAAAGATTGCCTTTATCCAACAAAACTGTGTATTCCATATCCCTATACCTAACGTTATAACCCTTTAAAAAGACCTCTTTGATAGTTTATCCTAGGTGCTTACGCCATGTGGTGGAGGTTTGATCTTTTCCCAAGCCTAGGGTAATCTATTTTTTTATGACAGGTAGTGAGAGATGTTTTCCATTTCCATACTGTGATATATACTTTATTATACCCGAGAGATGTGAGTATCTAAACACTATTTGTGAGGTGCTAGTGTATGACCTCCGTGCTTGTCTTTGGTCTTTACTGGAACGATTATTTGTTGTAATTACTTTTATATTAGTGTTAAATGACCCCTAACTTGTATTTTGACTAGAATAAAAGCGCATTTGCTTGAGGACAAACAAATCTCAAGTGTAAGGGTATATGATGAGGCGAAAAATGATCCATTTTTAGGGGGTCATTGGTGAGTGCTTATTCACTCACTTTTATAAGACCAAAACCGGACCTAAATGACCAAAAACCCGATCTTAAATGCCAAATATACGTTGTTTTTGTGTTTTTGAATGTGCAGGTACGAATATGAAAGAAATGGACGAAAATAACGAGAAACCAACGAAATCGAGCACGAGAAAAGGAAAAGAGTATCAAGAGCCGAAGCTGGGAGAAAATTACCAAAGTGGATCACTCTTATGCGCAACTTGTCAAAAATAGCCCTTGGAAGATATTATTGGAAGTTGGCAGCTTGAGTCCTTTCATTTTTATTTTATTACATAAAAGGTCCTTGTGGTTATCTAAGCTTATACAAAAACAGATTTCATACTACTCTTAACCTTTGGTCCATATCCAAAATAAACAAAACCCAAAATTCCCACAAGCCCACATCAAAATTATTTAAACCGAGCCCACCATACCTTTAACCCGGTCCAAACCTCACCTCAGTCAAAATTATAATAAAAAAACCCAAACGCGCCTATTTTTCCCCCAAATCCTTTTACCCCGTACCCAACTATGAACCCTAGAACAATTACCCAACAATTAACCAACTCCCACCCTTAATTTACCCAATTAAGGGTACTAATGTCATTCCCCACCACACCTGACACCCTCTGACAAGAAAGAATGACAAGTGGCAGCTGTGGATTGGTCTGAACGTGTCACCACAAGGAATGCAAGGCTCTGATTGGTTAGCCTGCGTCACAAGGGATCCAGGGAGCATATTCGTGAGAAGATTCCACTTCTAGAAGGTTTAGAGACGCTCCCCTTATCAGCTATAAATAGAAGCTCCTCACCACACTTTGGTGGTTGTTAGATAATAGGAATAGGAGTAGGAGTAGGAGTAATATAGAAGTAGATAATTAGCTGTAGCTTATTGTATTTCTAGCTTCCAAACTTTGTATTCAATTTAAGTTTTCAATAAAGTTCAAGTTTTCATTTAATGTTCTTATCCTTTAAATTCCAAAGCAATTTATTATTCTAAATCTGTTTTAAAGCTTTCATTTACTGTTCTCAGAAGCTATTTCAAACTTTATTATAGCTTAAAGTAAGATTTGTTAGTTGTTTCTGTATTGGAATGGTTCTATTGATGTTGGTCAACGAAAGTCAAAGGTGAGGGTTTATGAAGAATGTAGGTTAGACTGTGGTAGTTATTTGTTGCAGAGGTGATATGAGCCTGTCAAGAGACAGGCAAGCATAGAGAACTCCCTCTGTTCTAGCTGAGGGAGAGGCTTTTGGTAATTTTCTGATTTTAGCTTTGATAACTATTTCTGTTATGATTTTGGATTAGAATTGAGTAGTTACTTTTAAATTGATTCATCTAGCTGTTATTGTTTTAGTAATAATTGAGATTGAGTTTGTTGAATCCATTTATGCATTTATACACTACTGCTTCTATTCTGCGTAGTATAAGTTGATCTATGATTCTGAGATTGTGATGTTTATTGTTGAATTTAGTTGCTGATTTAGCTAAATTTAGTATAAGTACATTTGTTTGAAGCTTTAGTTCAGTGATTGTTAGTTTAAATATGCAACTCTTAGTGTAACTGTTCATTTAAGTGGTGTTTGGATCTGATTTAATTGTAGTAATAATGTTGATCTTTTGCTTGTTTCTCTGCATAACTAGACTTCTATAGGCATATTAGATCAGTTTGAGCATTATAATTGGTAGGTTATTCATAGAAAGTCAGAATTAGATTTCCATTTCTTTACTGCTTGCTTAACGAGTTTTTTTTACAAGCTGATCTTTGTTCATTAGTAGCATATTATGATTGTAATTGTTAGTTTAGGTTCTAAACATTTTCATTTAACATCCAGGGGTAGTAGTAGTCCGTTCAAATTAGTTTAAGTCAAAGTTCATATTCAATTAGAAAGTCAAAATTTTTTTTATTAGTTTACTTTGATATCTGTTTTCTGCTACCTGATATAAGGTAATTCTAAGTGAGCTTTAGATAGTTTGTGATAGGGCTTTTAGGATTTTTAGGTTCTCTGACATGTAGTGTATCTTTTGCCCCCTTAATATTTTAGATTTGAGCTTTTTATCACTACTTATCTGATCTGCAAATAAGGTGTTATGACTTAGGTCTGCTGATATGAATTTTTAATTGCATTAGTGATTTTTGCTTAGTTAACTGAGCTTTAATGTTATATCTGAGCTCCTTTAAGAGTGATTTCATGTATTTCAAAAAGTTCTGAGCTTATGGCTTAAACTGTGCTGGTTATGTTTATTCATTAGCTTATTTCTCATACTGCTTATTGCTTATTTCATATGCTTCTGAGTTTCTCTTGATCATTACTGAGCATTTTTGAGTAATAATTGAGTAATTTGCATCTGTGTTTTCAGTTTGGTAAAGTTTTGTGGCAAGTGCTTATAAATAAGCACTTGCCATAAGCTGTTTAGCTTTGAATAAGCACTTCTGCTTAATTTTTATTTTTCAAAATTTTTCTGCAATTTCTTTATAATATTTTAGAATTTCTGTAAATTTTTCATATTTTTCTGATTCCATTTACTATTTTTCTTAAGTTCTCTTCATTATAAATCAATTTTAAATCATTTTTAAATAACAAAAATCTATAAAAATTCAGAAAAAGTCTTGAAAAATACAAAAATATTTTTAAAAATTCTTTTATAATATTTTAGAATTTTTAGAATTAAATTTTTATTTTTCCACTTTATTTTTCTATTTTTCTTTATTTTTAATTCAATAAATAGAAAATAAATTCTAGAAAATAAATAAAAACTCAAAAAAATATTTTTCTTTTTCTTAAAATTCTTTTTAAAAGTTTAAGATTTTTAGAAAATATTTCCAAGTTCGTAGGATCATTTTTCAATAAACGTTACGTTTTAAATAACGCGTGTGCATTCCCGTTTTTACGTTTTTAACGTTTGTACATACTTAGCTTGTAAATTCTTCATATTTCATCATTTCTTATCACAACTTGAATTCCAAAATCATATTTTTCATTTCACCGCTTTTCACGACACGATTTCGCGATTCGATTATTCACGATTCCATTCTACTTTCGTTGGTAGAACGACCCGGGAAATACTTTCACGAGCATTTCTTCGGAAAATAATTATACACTACAAAAAGACTTTATCAGTCATTTAAGCCCGGAATTTAATTTATTTGATCAAATATTGCCCTAAATCGTTTCTTTTGTGATTTTAGGTACTTTTGGAGTGAATTTTGGAAAAGGAAACATTTTGGACGTTTTTGGAGCATGAAATTGAAGAAATCGGCAAAATCTTAATTTTCCTTGCTGGGAACAGTACCTGACGGCGTCACAAAGTTCTACATGACGGCGTCAAGAGTAAAACAAGAGGTGAAGTGGATAAAGTCCGTGACGATCCAGAGAGTTTTTACACTAGGGGCATGACGACGTCACCATAGGCCATCATGGTCCCATTACATGTGACGGCCCAGAGAAAAATTGCACTTGACGGCGTCAGATCTGGATCTAGGCAATCTGATATTACTATGGGTGGCGAGTTGACGACGTCAGATATTTCTTCTTGACGCCGTCACGATGGAAAATCTATATATAGTTTTGTAATTTTCATTCATTAAGAGAGGACAATTGGAGGGATAACTTGAAGAAACCCTAGCACGATTTTTACTGTACTTTCAAGGGTTTTTACCATTTGAAACCTTTCATGTTCAATTAAGATAAGTATCCTTTCAATTCATTCAATATGTCTATGTGTTGTTTGAATATATCTTACGCTTGTCTTGATTTTAACATGCTAGGCTAGATCTCTTGTGTGTTTGCTTAGATGTAGTGAAACCTAGATGTTGATTATGGGTTGATTGCTTGTTTATAGTTGTTACGGATGAATGATTTCAATGTTAGGCTTAAGAAAACTGGCAGACTTCCATAGGGTAACATGCTTGAACGTCTTAAGAAACATGAACCAATGCGTATTAGGTTTTTATGGTTGTATTTAATGCATGAGCGAATTTTAATGATCCCATGTTAGGAGCTTCTTGCAGGCTCGACATAGGAGTGAAGTAGGAGCTTATAGAGTTGGGGTAGTACGTACGCCACCCCACGAATGGTATTAAGGAATATAACCCATCATCCACGCAATTGTAACAAACTATCAACCTGTAAAAGATATCTAGGGAGTAATGAAATCTAAGTAAACACAATTTTCCCATTTATTGTTCACACCATTAGTTTAATTAGCTTTATTTACATTTTTGTCATTTTTTTTATTGCATCTTAGTTATTGGGTTAGTTGACTAGCAACTAATTCCGCCCACTCTTCTAAAAACCCGAGATTTTAATTGCTTTTATAAAAATATAAAAATACAAAAAGAATCATCCCTCACCTCTAGACTTAATTTTTTGGCTTTCTAATCCTAGCGACACTCTTCCTGAGTTGAACGATCAATCCCCCGGTACTTGTCACTATACTATACTACAACGATCAGGTACACTGCCTGGTGGGGGTTGTAAGCTTCTCGAGATCCCTCGATAGGTAAAGCCTGATGCAATTCCCACACATCAATATTATCTAAGTCTAATGTCACAGTTTTAAAGGGGGTTTTAAATGATTGATTAATTATCAAACTAATGAAATGAAATGAAACAAACAAAGCAATAATAAGATGAAAAGAAATCAGTCGGGAGAAACATGTTAACCTAATTACTACTCTTGTTATTATCATGACAAGTTTTCTAATTAATGCATCCTATCGTTTCATTTGGGGATTCAAGTCGATAGACTAAGATGGCCAAATTGCCTATCCTATCTTCCACCTTGCCCTATTCTGTAACCTAATGATTACAAGAGTTCGATGGCAAATACAAGGTGCAAGAGTCTTTAAGTGCCTCTACTAACTTAGAATAGTCTAACGAGCTGCGGCCGGTCGGAACTTACATCCCCCCTCATTCCTTAAGCAAGTCAGTTTGGTAGGTGGTTGTTCATTGAAATTTTCACACGAATGGTGATAGTCCTATGGTTAATTCTTATCACTAAGCACACCCTTATCCGCTATGGGTCCTATGGTCAATTCTCCTAGCATCAATGGAACTACTAAACATCATCACTACCGAAACAAAGGTGTCCTAAGACATGCCAAGAAAGTATACTGATGAGGCGAAAAATGATCCGTTTTTAGGGGGTCATTTAAGCCCGAATCCGACTTTATTTGATCAAATATTGCCCTAAATCGTTCCTTTTGTGATTTTAGGTGTTTGGAGAGTGAATTCTGGAAAAGAAGCCATTTTGGACGTTTTTGGAGCATAAAAGTGAAGAAAACGGCAAAGTACCAAATTTCCATGCTGAAGATACAAGGTGACGGCGTCAAGAGTAATATCTTGACGGCGTCAGACATGAGGAATAAATTACCGAAGGTGATGACGGCGTCAAACGCCTTCATGACGGCGTCAAAGTCCCAAGAATAAAATACCGAAGGTGGTGACGGCGTCACATAGGCCGTCATAAGTGGATCAAGGCCGTCCGAGGAAGTATTTGGCGGCGAGGTGACGGCGTCACATGTAACTCTTGACGCCGTCAGCCTACTTTTCCTATATATAGTTTTCTAGTTTTTTCATTAAAAAAAGAGAGAAGTTTTGGTGAAACCCTAAAGACGAATTTGGTGCCTCTTTTACAGGTTTTTCAAGGGTTCCAAACCCTTGATACCTTGCATTGTAATTGAGATAAGTGTTCTTCTAATTCAATCAATATGTCTATGTGTTGGTTGTTTATCTCTTGTTCTTGTCTCAATTCCATTATGCTAGGCTAGATCTCTCTTGTGTTTGCTTAGATCTAATGAAACCTAGATGTTGATTATGTGTTGATTACTTGTTTATTCTTGTTCTTGGATGAATGATTTATATGTTAGGCTTAAGAAAACTGGCAGATCTCCAAATGGTAACATGCTTGAACGTCTTAAGAAACCTGAACCGAGGCGTACTAGGTCTTTATTGGTTGTATTTAATGCATGAGCCACTGTTTACAATCCCTATAGTTGTGTTGGGTCATGGTGTAGGAGGAGATAAGAGCTCATAGAGTTGGGGAGTTATGTATGCCACCCCACGAATGGTATTAAGGAATACAATCCGTCATCCATACAAGTATAACAAGTAATTAACGTGTAAAAGATATCTAGGGAGTAGTGAAGTCTAAGTAAACACAATTTCTCCAATTACTGCTCACAACCTTTGTAATAATTAGTTTGTTTTCATTTTCAGTATTTTATTTTAATTATATATTAGTTTTGGGTTAGTTGAATAGCAACTAATTCCGCCCACTCCTCCAAAAACCGAGATTTTAATTGCTTTCATAAAAACATAAAAATACAAAAATAATCATCCCTCACCTCTAGAACTATTAATTAGGTTTTCTAATCCTAGCGACACTATTCCTAAGCTGAACGATCAATCCCCCGGTACTTGTCACTATACTATACTACAACGATCAGGTACACTGCCTGGTGGGGGTTGTAAGCTTCTCGAGATCCCTCGAGAGGTAAAGGAAGGTGCGATTCCCACGCATCAAGTTTTTGGCGCCGTTGCCGGGGAATAGTTATTGTCTAGGTTAGGATTTCTTTTTATTAGGTCTACTTGCTAGATTCCTTTCTAGTAAGATTTTATTTTTATTTTTAGTTTTTCTTTAGTCTATCTTTTCTTTGTGTCTTTGTTTGTAAAAACCTTTCCATTGACTATTCCGTTAGCCATTATGGAGAACGCGAATCCACCATACTACCAACCACGAAATTCACCCACCCCAAATGACATCTTGATGTTTAAACAACATGAGGATGAACCTATCTATGATGCATGGGCTCGTTTTAAATATTTACTCCGAAAAGTCCCTCATCATAATTTCGATCTGTGGTCCCAAATTGAAATATTTTACCATCGTGTCGACAACTATACCAAAATGGATATTGACCATACCGCACATGGGGACCTTTGGGGATTAAGTGCTGATAAAGCATTGGAGGCCATAGAGAATTGTGCCATACTTGCCAAAAAAATGGACAACCCAACAAATGTTGTTACAGATCAATTGATAGCAAGTTTAAGGGAACAAGCAAGAAGATTGTTTGGGGATAAGCGTATAGATGAGATAACTGGGTGCACGGGGTGGATTGATTTCACCACAATACAAGCTGAACACATAGGTGATATTGATGTGATGGAAGAGATAGTAGAAAACCCAAGCCCAATAAGTACCCCACAAGTCCTACCATCACTTGAGGAATACACACCACCCGTGACTTACCCGGAAGAAGTAGAAGAGACTATAGGATCCCCAATAGAGGTAGAACCCCTGTACCAAACACCACTAGAGGATATAGGTTTGAATACTTGTAGTGATAACCTTACTCTTAGTTCTAGGGAATTACCTAGTGTTGATGAACCGGAACCTCAATCTTCACACAACTTTCCATCCTTAGATATACATCTAGGAGACAAAAGAGGAGCCGACCCACCCATCAACCCATGTAGTCCGGGTAGTCTTAGGATAAAGGTAATGGACTCTAAGCCTTGTAGAGAGGAAGCCAATATAGGAATGGAAAATGGCCTTACATGCTTACATCACCCATTTATGATTGATCACAAGAAACATTATGGGTTTAAACCGGGTTTATTAGGTCAAGATGGATCCCCAACTAGTAGTCTCTTGAAGTTGATAGAAAATGATCCCTTTCTAGGAGAAAATCTTAATTCACCTATTAACCCGATTGAATTAGGTAAGGTTATGATGATAGGAGCACACCCCTTTGAGCATATAATTCATCCACCACTCTTTCCTCATGAGGCATATTTCCACCCTAAGGGTGTGTATCGCTACTTCCACCCGCACTTAATACTAAGTGTAGGAAAAACCTCCCCATTTCCGTCAAATAAGGGTAGAGTCAGGCTCGTGACTCGAACAAAAACAAGCGCTTCTTGGGAGGCAACCCATGCTTTGTGTGATTTTATTTTGTTTGTTTGTTATTTGCTTCCGTATGCATGCTTTATTTTTTTTTATTGTTGGTAGATCATGTTTCTCAATTAAAATGTGAAAATACTTTACTATGTTGTTTGGCCTAGTCTTAACTCCAACCTAAAAGTATTTTTGCAAAAGATAAGTGTAAGGGGAAACCCCAAATATGTTTTCAAGAAACAAACCGATCATGATTCTCCACAATTTTAAATGAACATGTATATTCGTATTTGTTAGAGTCAAATGCTTGTATTGAGTCATAATGAAGTTTTGCAGGATTTTCCAGGAAGTAGGACGAAGTTTTTCCAGAAATTTTCCGGAAACTTAACATAAGAATTTCTGCAGGTCCATTCTGACGGCGTCAGGAGTCAAAAAATCTGGAAATTTTACCGGTTTTGTTTTTCTAACGGAGTCTTATGGTTTTTGTGAAGTATTAAGTTTTATAATCTCCAGGAAATCTGCAAACTTCATTCCACAAGCATTATATCTTATCTTGTTTTCTAGGATTAGTAACTTATATAGGATGCCGCCGATTTTACGCGAGGTTGCCTTGTCTATTTTGTCAGGATTTACAGGTTATGTTTGACAAGAAGATGATTTATATTCTGGAAGGGAAGCTTTGATTGTTCGTTTTCTTGGAAGAAGATTTAACCTGGTCAACCTAAAATCCATACCGAGCGAATCAGGGGAGTATTTGATTTCATTCTCTTTACTTTTTCACTTTTACATTCTTTACTTGAACATTGGGGACAATGTTCATCTTAAGTGTAAGGGGAGGGTAAAAAGATGATACCTTACATATGCACTTTCGCTTAAGTTTGTTTTGTTTGATAGTAGATGTGTAATAAAACTACGAGAAATACTTGTTAGCGTAATTTTAGCGCCAAATTTAAAATTTTTTACAACATTTAGGAGTGAAACTTTAGCCATAGCGTCTCATGGATAGGAGGTTGTATGACTAGCACATAACCGTATATTCAGAAAAATTTTCCACCCAAAAATGTGAGGTTCGCCTTTAGATTTGATAGGAAAAGCATTTACTATTAGTGCTTATGAGTGTACCGGTAGCATTTAGATTCTAGAACTTGCGTTAGTAATGCATCCCGAGACCGCTAGTGAGACTACATTCGTGTGGTAGGATTTACTACATGATAAGAGGCATTAGGATCACCCTTGCGTTAAACCCGTATTATAATTACTTGACCATTTAAGTCATATTACTTGGCTAAGTAAGTCAACTAATTTTTCCCACACCCTTTGCGTTGTACTCAATTTTAGTACACGAAACCCCTAGTACACCCCTCCGAGCCTATCTTTTCGTTTCTAACTTTAAGCATCTTACTTAAAGGAAGAATTTGTTACACCCCACTTAAATGTACACCCAAATCGCCTTAGCCTTCCGTGTATGCACTCATTTTTAGTGCATTATTGTTATTTGTTAAACCCTAAGTTAACTTTCTAATTGATTACATGGTTGATAAGTCGAGTCATATCCTTGTACATATTGTTTTGGGACGATTGGGACTCATGGGTAAGTACTTATTTTATGGAGTAATGGGGAAGAACATCATTTATTACCCCCATATGTACGTTAATCTTAAAAGTGCTCCAAGTATTTTGATTTTCTTAATTCGAGTCATTAGATTAGTTAATTGTAAAGTATGTAAAGATTCAAGTGTAAGGGGAATTCTCATCCCCTATGATGTATTATTTCGGATGGTAGGGTAAGAGTGTATGCAAAAAAAAAAAAAAAAAAAAAATCGAAAAAAAAAAAGAAAAAGAAAGAAAAAAAAAATAGAAAAAGAAAAAGAGAAAAAACATACGGACTACCATCCCGTTTTTCATTCTATGTTCATTTTATGTTCTTGTTATTTTTCATTTATTAGCTTAAGTCGAGTCTAGTCTTGGCTTAGCAACGCCATCTTGTACATGTAATTAACCAAGATTGTTAACTCGCCACCAGTAAAACTTCCTTTATCCAACAAAACCGTGTAATTCATATCCCTATACCTAACGTTACAACCCTTTAAAAGACCTCTTTGATAGTTTATCCTAGGTGCTTACGCCATGTGGTGGAGGTTTGATCCTTTCCCAAGCCTATGGTAATCTATTTTGCTATGACAGGTAGTGAGAGATATCTTCCATTTCCATAATGTTATATTACTTTATTACACCCGAGAGATGTGAGTATCTAAACACTATTTGTGAGGTGCTTGTGTATGACCTCCGTGCTTGTCTATTGGTCTTTAGTGGAACGATTATTTGTTGTAATTACTTTTATATTAGTGTTAAATGACCCCTAACTTGTCTTTTGAGTAGAATAAAAGCTCATTTGCTTGAGGACAAGCAAATATCAAGTGTAAGGGTATATGATGAGGCGAAAAATGATCCGTTTTTAGGGGGTCATTTAAGCCCGAATCCAACTTTATTTGATCAAATATTGCCCTAAATCGTTCCTTTTGTGATTTTAGGTGTTTGGAGAGTGAATTCTGGAAAAGAAGCCATTTTGGACGTTTTTGGAGCATAAAAGTGAAGAAAACGGCAAAGTACCAAATTTCCATGCTGAAGATACAAGGTGACGGCGTCAAGAGTAATATCTTGACAGCGTCAGACATGAGGAATAAATTACCGAAGGTGATGACGGCGTCAAACGCCTTCATGACGGCGTCAAAGTCCCAAGAATAAAATACCGAAGGTGGTGACGGCGTCACATAGGCCGTCATAAGTGGATCAAGGCCGTCCGAGGAAGTATTTGGCGGCGAGGTGACGGCGTCACATGTAACTCTTGACGCCGTCAGCCTACTTTTCCTATATATAGTTTTCTAGTTTTTTCATTAAAAAAAGAGAGAAGTTTTGGTGAAACCCTAAAGACGAATTTGGTGCCTCTTTTACAGGTTTTTCAAGGGTTCCAAACCCTTGATACCTTGCATTGTAATTGAGATAAGTGTTCTTCTAATTCAATCAATATGTCTATGTGTTGGTTGTTTATCTCTTGTTCTTGTCTCAATTCCATTATGCTAGGCTAGATCTCTCTTGTGTTTGCTTAGATCTAATGAAACCTAGATGTTGATTATGTGTTGATTACTTGTTTATTCTTGTTCTTGGATGAATGATTTATATGTTAGGCTTAAGAAAACTGGCAGATCTCCAAATGGTAACATGCTTGAACGTCTTAAAAAACATGAACCGAGGCGTACTAGGTCTTTATTGGTTGTATTTAATGCATGAGCCACTGTTTACAATCCCTATAGTTGTGCTGGGTCATGGTGTAGGAGGAGATAAGAGCTCATAGAGTTGGGGAGTTATGTATGCCACCCCACGAATGGTATTAAGGAATACAATCCGTCATCCATACAAGTATAACAAGTAATTAACGTGTAAAAGATATCTAGGGAGTAGTGAAGTCTAAGTAAACACAATTTCTCCAATTACTGCTCACAACCTTTGTAATAATTAGTTTGTTTTCATTTTCAGTATTTTATTTTAATTATATATTAGTTTTGGGTTAGTTGAATAGCAACTAATTCCGCCCACTCCTCCAAAAACCGAGATTTTAATTGCTTTCATAAAAACATAAAAATACAAAAATAATCATCCCTTACCTCTAGAACTATTAATTAGGTTTTCTAATCCTAGCGACACTACTCCTAAGCTGAACGATCAATCCCCCGGTACTTGTCACTATACTATACTACAACGATCAGGTACACTGCCTGGTGGGGGTTGTAAGCTTCTCGAGATCCCTCGAGAGGTAAAGCAAGGTGCGATTCCCACGCATCATATACAAAAAAAACGATATGAAATGCGAGAAAACTAAATCATAACAATAAAAATTTCATAACTAGGCTTAACACCAACGGTATTTAGCCACTCATGTTCATAATTGCAGCAAAACAAATGTTTAACATGATAAATGAAAACATAAATTCGATACAAAGATTATGAATGATAAAACTTATGGTTGAAGCGTGAATTCCCCCTTGGAAATGACTTGTATGCTGAAGAATTTCGTCCTCCTTGCTCCCTAATTCCTTCCTGACTTCTGTGTGTGAGAAAGTGATAATTGAAATGTGGAATCAGGGCTTGTATTTATAGTCTCGACTCTGCTACGGCATAGCCATTAGGTCTAGCTACGCCGTAACCTTTGTTAATTCCAACTACATCATAGTTGGTTCTTTTGCTACGCCCGTAGAACTCTCGTTAACACATCTACGGCATATCCAGATGAGGAACTACGTCGTAGCTTTATCAAAGGCAACGAAATTTCTTCTAAGGATTGGAATGAAGATTCTACGATGTAGCTTGAATGATAACTATGACCGTAGAATGTCTCGTAGTGGGATCAACGCCGTAGTTGATGAAGCTAACTACGCCGTAGGTCTTCATTGACTCTAGTCTTAAAAAAAAGGGTAACTACGGCGTAGGTATAGATAGCCTTTACGCCGTGGTTAGTGTATTTTTAGCATACTTCAATAATTTTCATTTAAAACCTTCCTAATCTGCATCCTTTCGTTCCAATGCTCATTCTTGAACTGAAAACAGAATATAAACAAATAAGAGTGCATATCCTAACAAAATGATACTAAAGATGAGCATATTAGGGGGTAATTAACACTAAAATCACGAAAGTATTTGATGTTATCAAATATCCCCCCACTTGAACTCTATTTGCCCTCAAGTAGACCTCATTAGAATAATTTTCAAAAAGATATCTCCCGGGAAACTGGAAGATATGAATTTAAAAATTCCCTATGCTAGAACCAAATAATGCCGAACACCTCACGAAATGGGAACAACCACTCATGCTCACTCTCAAATCTAAGTGTTAATTTCGGGGTGATCACTCAACGCAAAGTCATAGAATGTATTCTATCATAGGCTTGGTGGTTACATAAATCTCCACCACTAGAGCTGAGGTAGAAACAAATTTTAAAGGCAATATTAGGTGAACAATAATAAGGCTAAGGGTGTAGTGTTGTTACTAACATACTACGGCAAGGGTGACAAAGGCATTGATACATGACCAGAACACCGGGCAAGACACCAATGACTGCTCAAATCCCTCACCTAAGCATGATTCACAACTAAAGGGTAGGATAAGACATGGGATGCACATAAATGGTGTAAACTAAAAATAGAAGCAAATAGTCTTAACCTATAACCGAGTTGCTACCACTTGCCGTTCATCCAAGGTTAGAGCTCCAAGACGCATAAACTAGATCATATACCTAGTGAATGTGCCATTAGAGGATGTCATGATGGGCACAACACTTGGTATTCATGTTGGTCAATAGAAACAACCAACTTAAATCTTCATAAGTGATCGAAGTGGCCTCCTCGACGCTAAATCTTTATAAGCTCAAACATGGCGCCATACATTGTTGCACCAAAAATCAACTGTCTACATATGGAATTCACACATTTTTTTTCATAACTACTAACATAACAAGAAATAATAAATACATCCCCCCACTTAAGATGAATCATACATAGAATAATTGGGGGGGGGGGGGGGGTCTCAAATGATTTTCAAAGATAGGTCTTCAACGTAGGCGTGATTTTTGAATCTTTTAACTCGAACCTCAAACCAGGGCAAGTGGCAACTTCCTAATCAGAAGACTACACAGTAGGCTAAGGCGAATAGCTGTATCAAAACAATAATTATATGGGTATGAAACGTAAGAAAGGCTCTGAGGGGTGTATCTAAGGGTATCTTGCACTAAAGATGAGTGCAACAAAAGGGTTTAAACATGGGGTTCGAAAAGTCAATGTGACTAATGGATAAACGCACACATATAGGCTATTTAGGGTGATAATCCTAAGATATTGCCTTCTCAAAAAGTTTTTTCCAAATGTATCAAGTAATCTCGACAAACTATTTGTCTATGGTCTCGAAATGATGTAAAGGTCAAGTTCTAAAGTCTACAAACTACCGGCACACTCAATATTTGGTGGATTTGGGTAAATCAGGGGAAACTGAAAAGGTAAAACCTTACCATGGAATTATGGGTTAAATTTGCTCGGCTAAGGTCTATTCTAGTTAGGTTTAGAAAAACATGTCAAAATTTTAAAAATGGAATAATTTTTCAAAATAAACTAGAAAATGGGCAAAATAAAGTTCAAGTTATAAATTCTACTACCGTCCCCCCACTTGAAATGTACAAAGTCCCTTTTGTACGCAACAAGCAATAATATAAAGGAGAGATGTAGAATTGAAATGAGAACTTCCCTGAAATTTGCTTCTTGAAATGATAGAAGGAACATGTTTGAGAAAACGTGCCTTCGTTTCGCCTAATGAGCAAACTTCATATCCCTGAAATCACGCAACTACCACAAGCATAAAATCTAAAAAGAAAAACAAAATGAAAATAAAAAATCCTAACTCACTTTTGTAGGAATCGCGGTTGCATTTAGCGTATGCAACATGCCTTTTAAAACACTTGGTGTCCCAAGTGGACGAGTGAAGTCTCGTGAGGGTTTACAGTGAACACACCTACAAAGTTCATTTAAAAACTAACACAAAGTTAAAGTATGTTTGTTATAAAACAAATTTAAAATTTAATTGGTACGGAGAAAACTACGGTGTAGTGATAATGCAGAACTACGCCGCAGGTAATGAAACTTGTCAAATATCTGACACCTGAAGGATGCTACGGCGTAGCCATGATTTAAGCTATGCCGTAGAAACTTTCTGAGGTAAATTCTTTGGTGAAAATTCCAAATCCAGCTCCTTTATCGACGACCTTTCTCCATTACCTGCAAATAGTCACAACAAAACATACCAAACAAACTAAACTAATAAAAACGAAAAAGAAAAGGATAATTCGGGTTGTCTTCCAAAAGAGCACTTTTGTTAATTATCTGAGACCAACATTTTCTTGAAGTTCATCCAGAAAGAACACTATAACCTGTGATTAACAAAGAACACTAAAATAGTAAGAGTTAGGATGAAACTCACAAAAGGAAAGGGAATTCTACCAGTAGCCATCCATGCCTTACGGATCACATCTCTTTTATGTCTGCAATCAAATCCTGTAAGGATTCCTACAACAGCCAGAAGCTTCTTCTTTTCATCTGTGCCTTTAGTTTCTGTGAGATGCTTTGATACAAATCCTTATTTCTTTGCTTTGTCAAGCTTCGCCTTAAGCAAAGATAACTTCTTGTTTTGTTCCCTGTTAATACAAACTGAGCCACAAATTAGTTCAAAACAACTTTTCCCCGACTTTTAGGCAAATAAGTCGGCAAAGTAGCTAGAGATGCTAACCTGTATTCTATAACTTTTATTGTCTCTTCGACATTTACTGCGGAATTCCCTTGCAGCAAGAGATAATGTGTAAGATGTTGGTCTTTGCTAGATAAACTCGGGGGAGAGTCAGTGGCAGACCCAGGATCTTAGAGGACAGGGGCAAAAAATTTTTTTTTTGATAAAATTTGTGATGCACTTTAATAAAACGTCATATATATATATATATATATATATATATATATATATATATATATATATATATATATATATATATATATATATATATATATATATATATATATATATATATAACTTTTTTCTTACACTAAAAACTGATAATCTTTTAAGATTAAAATAGAGAAATAAGGTTTTTACATTGTTTAACTTTAAGGTGGGGGCAATTTGATTTTGTAGTGGGGTGCACTTTAATAAAATGGTCCTATTTTTTTTTTTACATTAAAAATTGATATTTTTTGGCGAAGCATGGAGGGCACCGCCACCCCCTAATCAATAAGTAGTTCCGCCCCTGGGGAGAGTGTTATTGACTGCTGCTGTATTTTAAGAAAATTAGGAAATTAACATGAAGAAGTTCGAGATTGTGTATCCAAAGTGGAAAGTAACTTGGCCTGAGCAAGTCCTCAACACAATTAACCAATTTGTGATTAAGTATAAGCTACAACTTTGTAGGGTTTTTAATATACTTCATACTAATGGCTAAAAGTCAGCAAAACTAAAGCTATCTTTCTGTATGAACGTAATTAACAAACATTTGGAGGAATAATGACAGTTAAAGTGTACCTCGACTTCTGATGTAGCATTCAACAGTTGACGATGTTCATCCTTCACTTTTCTGTATCGTTCTTTTACCTTTTCCGTACTGAAAAGATATATATTTGTTGACATAAATAATGTCTAAAAACATTGTTAGCATATTAGCAATGTCTCTATGTTTTGATAATTACAAAGCATAAACTAATTAATCTAAAACTTATTACGTAAACAAGTTTTTAGTGCTTAATATTTTTCTTTGCATCCATATCACTTAAGGTATGAATAAACAAAGTGTTTATTGCATTTCATGATCAATGGAAATTTTTCTAATCACTAGAATTTTTATAAAATGTATTTAACATTCTATACTTTTACAAAATTACTTTTGGAATTAAAAGAATATGTTTAATTAATTATAAATATATAATTTCAAATTTCCAACCAAAAATGGCAAATTTTATCCAGTAAAATATTCCCCACTAAAAGACAAGAAAATCCAACGTTCTGAAGGGGCGGCCCCCTTAATCATTAAGGGGACTGGCCTATAATTAAGGGGACCGGCCACGCTCCAGAACAGTATTTTTTCTCCCTATAAATACTGGTTCATCCCACAGAATTTTCTCACCTTTTGCACTCCTAAACTTTCTGTTCTAGATCCACATTTCTATTCTCTTAATCCTTTGATCATAAATACATAATTATTTGTTTCGAAGTGATTCAAACATCATCCTCTCAAGTGCAAAAGAAGAATACTTCTATCCCCTAAGACAAGAAGTATTACAACCTGTTGTGACCTCCACATCCAAGTTGTTGGTGCATCATCAAGATTATTTACATAACTCTTTATGAAGATTGTTGTGAATATTTGATTGTAGATAGTTGTGCTAGGTATATTGATTGTGTAATTAGTTAGTTGCTTGGTGTGAAGAAGAAAAGTTAGGAATTAGATTGTAGTGAAGAAACTAGGTGTGAAGTAGTTAGTTGTGAAGAAAATTGGTGTGAAGAAGATAGGCGTGAAGTAGTTAGTTGTGAAGTAGATTGGTGTGAAGAAGTTGTGTAGAAGTTGTGGTTTAGTTGTGAAGAAGTTGTGGTGTGTAAATTGGTGTGTAAGGTTTTCTCCGCCATAAGGGAGCTTGTTGATATAGTGAAGAAAACTCTCGAGTTAGGTGCTCGGGGAGTGGAGTAGGGCAAGGAAGGTGTCCTTGTAGCCGAACCACTATAAATCTCTTGTCTCGCGGTTCGATCTTTCCATCTCTCATTTATTTCTTTACTTATCATTGTTATATCTTACTTATTGATAGTTGTTTATATTGTGCAAGACTTGAGATCATATATTATCGAATCTAAATTTTAAAAACTAAGAAAACACTAAAACTATCTTTTATAACGAATTAAAAAGACGTAAAACTATTCAACCCCCCTTCTAGTTTTCCACAATATTTATACTAAAAGCTATTCAATTTCAGAAAATGGAAGTCTAATGATGGAGATAAAACATGTTATGTCTGGAAATCTAATAATGGTTATGAATATCTTTAGTTTTCTTTATCATGTAGTCAGTTCCAAAATGCAACGCAGCACACCCCTGTGGGATGTAATATCCTGTTTAAAAGGTTAATTGAAAAGGTGTTTGGCTAAAATCTTATTTTGTTAGCCTATACTATAGGCTTATCTATTATACTATAATATTGGACCAAAAAATAAACTATATCATCAATTCAAAAGTTAAGTATGCTATACATGTATTAACATCATCGATTCAAGTAAAAAAAGCTTGTGAGTACTAACCGATTGCTGACACTTTATCGCAACCCATTGTTCCGCACAGCACTAGCAGATAGTACCTGGACCTTTTGTATGATGAAGCTTCAAAAGTCCGAATCTGAGAGCATTCAAGTATCAGCAACAACTTCTTCAGTCTTCCTACAAATAGTAAACACATAATTTACGTAACGCGTTCAAATTCATTATAAAGATAAACATTGACAAATAAGTATTTTTAGGGAAATGAGTTGCTATGCATAAAGATTTGCATTAAAACTTTTCAATTTATATGCTTTTCAACGGATATTAGTAAAATACAGGAAACACGTTCTTATTTCTTTCCTCTTGCCTATTTAAGGTTTGTGTATTCTGAGTTTGCTAGACAGGGGGTGGGTGCCATTGAGTTGGAAAAAAGTTTATAAAAGGCTTAATGTGTTTGGTTCATTAGAGTGTCTCAGAATCAGGTTTAAACCGGTCAAAACTATTCAGGTTCAAACAGATGGCTACACCAGGGTGGAGACCTACAAATATTTCTTTCTCTACATTTTTACTGAGATTAAATGTAGTTTAAATGAATTCGGAAACAAAATTTTACCCGCACGACCCAATTAATGTGACATGTTTTAGCTTACTTGCTATGAACCACATGTTCTTCTTAAGATATGTTGCGTTTAAAAAGTTGACCACTATTGTCTATTGTCACCTATCATGGACATGATCCTATAAAAGTAGTGATAACCTTATGTGTAATCATAAGCATGAGGTTGCAAAACTGGATCTCGTGCAAAGTTATTCATTCATCATGCCGAAACGATGTTACACCTGAAAGAATATATTGTGAGTAAAGTTATATGAGATGCTATCAATTGAACCATTAAATGTAGTAAGAAGCAAAGTGAATAATAAAGAACAGAATTTACACAGATCTTAGGTAGATTTGTCCTCAGAAGCCATCAACATATTGTTTAGGCCTATAGAAGCAATTGAATTGGTTAATTACTATATATATTTTATGGTTTAACATCAAGATAAAATATGACATAAGATCGTTCTATATTAGTATATACCTTCATAAAAGTGAAATCAATAATCTTAGAATATGTTGAACCAAACATTTTTTCCACAACTACATATGCAAGACTATAGTAAGTTACCTTGTACATGACAACGCTGCACACGATGGTGAGGCTCGTAAACATGACATACTATACTAACATCAAATAATGTAGGATAACTCATGAACAAATTTTTTGTTTTTTCTAATAATTAATGGATTATAACTGAAAAATTAATTTACGACACGTTAGGTAACGTTACCTGTTTGATCCATTTCGCTTTTAGCCAATTTATTTACCCATTTGACCTTTTGTTATACAAAATTATGCCACATTGATTAGATTTCATACAAATAAGTTGTAATGCCATGTCTAATCTATTATAAATAATTAAGTTACCTTTGTCCTTGTCTTCAGCTAATGTTCGGAGAACGGTGGATAGGAAGTAATAATTCCTAACACCCCCTTATTACTTGAAAAGTATATAGACATTATAATAGTAATGCACATCAAAAAAATAAATTGCAACAAAAAGTATTCCCAAACACCCTGCTTGCATCTCATGAATTAGTTAGCATCTAAATTAATAAATCAATATAGGAATCAAAATTATATTTAAACCAAATTGGCCCTGTCAACTTTTAGAAACAGATTAGCATATTCGATGACATGATGATCAGTTGCTACTCCAAAAGTACCACTGCAAGCAATATTAGAACCCGAAATTTGTTTTGTTGTTATATTTTTAAATTTCAGCATAAACCACAACCCGTTCATAAGCAAATGGGTTACCTATTTGGAAGTTCCATTCATCTAGAAACTCAAGAATGCTTTTGGTTCAGCCCATAATAAAGAAAGAAATGCTCAAGTCATATGTTCCAACGGAAAATTGCTTTCAATTAGCATAGTTTATGTCCTTAAGCTCTTTCAGTTAACTTTGGCTAACGACCCTTGTGAGAAACACATATCATGGATTCTAGATGTTATCCGCTCCTTCTCAAAGCTCAAGTTAGCACCTTCTTGGTCTCATAACAGTTTGTTATTAGTCCTAATAAAGTGACATAACGGTTAAGAGAAACATATAGGAATAATCTGCATATATAGTTACCTGATAAATATGTGGTTAAAACTGGGCAACGCTTGCATACGGCCATAGATATCTGACTACCAATATGGATCATAGATGTAAGTTATGACATATTCAAGTGAAATAAATAATAATAATAATAATAATAATAATAATAATAATAATAATAATAATAATAATAATAATAATAATAATAATAATAATCAATGTTGCAAAAATCGTGAATCGGTAGTCGGGCGGTCGACCATCCTGCAGCTTGTAATCGGTCAAGAAGGTGATTAATCGGTGATTAATCGGTTTGGCATTTCCTGCATGTTTTGGGAATTTCTGGAGAGCAGACTAAAGATCGTAACTGATTCCAAGCCTTCTATGTTTACAAACCTCAATAAAAGGCTTCAATTCTGATTATGATGCACATTGTACGTTATAAGTGAAATAAACGATCCTCAAATTAAGTAAAATGCCTAGATTTTTGTTTTTTAAAAATTGACCGATTCGGCCGATTTTTGACCCATTTTTTCTGATTTTTTACCTAGACCGATTTTTTCACCGATTTTTGAAAATCGACAAGGTGCATCACCGATTAGCGATTAATCGGCGATTAATCGGCCGATTCGGCCGATTTTTGCAACATTGATAATAATAATAATAATAATAATAATAATAATAATAATAATAATAATAATAATAATAATAATAATATGGATCATAAATGTAAGTTATGGCATCTATCACCCAAGTGGTGAACCTTTTCCTTGCTGGTAAATGCTCGAGGGAGTTGGGTGAGTACATTGCTAGTGCTCCTCTCACACCCTTAGTCAAACCAGGTGGGGGTATCCGTCCTATTGCTGTTGGGACTGTTTGAAGGCGGTTAGTTTCCAAGGTTTGTGCGTCCATGATTGGCCATTCTTCAGACGGTTATTTAGATGATTTACAATTTGGTGTTGGGGTATCGGGAGGAGGGGAGGCTATTCTTCATGCAGTGAATCGTTTAGTTGAGGATCGTGGGGGTGATGTTGGTCTTTCTATGTTGTTGGTTGATTTTAAAAACGCTTTCAACATGGTGGATCGGGCTGTTATGTTGCGTGAGGTTCGGCTTCATTTTCCGGCTATTTCACAATGGGTGGAATTCTGTTACTCTAGCCCCGCCAAATTATATTATGGTGAGCATACTCTTTGGTCTCATCAAGGTGTGCAACAAGGTGATCCGCTTGGGCCTCTTCTTTTTGCCTTAGTGTTACATCCTCTGGCATGTAAGATTAGAGACTCTTTTAACATTTCTTTTCAAGCGATGATGGTACTGTTATTGGAGATACTTTGGTTGTGGGTAAGGTTTTAGAGTTGATTATGATGGATGGACCTAGTCGTGGCTTACACCTCAACGTTGATAAAACTGAGATCTTTTGGCCAAAGGAAGACCCTAGAAGCAGATATGCGGGTGTGTTCCCTCCCAATATTTCTCGCCCTTTACATGGTGTTAAATTATTGGGTGGGCCTGTTAGTGTTGATTTTGAGTTTGGTAGTAGACTGGTTTTGAAAAGGGTGGCTAAAACCATTGATCTTATGGATATTGTTGCTAAACTTAACGACCCTCAATGTGAGTTGTTTCTACTCCATGCATGTGCAGGTATTTCTAAGTTGTATTTTTCTATGCGCACATGTTCCCCCAGGGTCTTTGAGTGTGCTCAGGTTTTTTTTGATGCGGCACTCCGTTATTCTTTGGAACGTATTGTCACTGCTTCTGGGCTTGGTTTTGGTGATTGGCAATGGAGACTTGCCACCCTTCCCTTTGCCTTTGGGGGGCTTGGTGTTTATTCTGCAGGAGATGTTTTGAGATATGCTTTTCTTGCGTCTAGACTTCAATCTGCTAGCTTACAGACTAAGCTTCTCCATAGTTCTGGTATTGTAACTGCTGGTCCCTCCTTTGATGATGCTTTATGTACTTTTAATATGGATATGGATATTGACCTTTTGAGTAACCTAAGCGAGGTCGCTGCCCCCAAACTCATGAAGAAATTGGCATATATATATTTCGATCGGGTTACCCAAACTGTTGAATCTACATTCCATCTTTCTACTCGACATATTGCGTTATGGAGCTCTCTAAAGGAGGATCATACTTCATATTGGCTCAGGGTGGCTCCTATATATGGATTGGGTCAAACTATGAATGCCCGGACATACCGTTGTGTGTTGTGTTATCGGCTGGGTGTTCCTCTTTTCACTGTTCAGGTACCGTGTTCAGCTTGTTATCGTGTTTTTACTGGAGATATTTATGGGGATCATGCGGTTTCTTGTGCGGGTATTGTTGGCATTAAACATCGGCATAATATTGTGCGTGATGTTCTTGTTGATATATGCTCTCGGTTCGGTATTTCAGCTCGTAAGGAGGTGGATATTGGGCTTTATGGTGATAGGGATAGATCTTTGCGCCCAGCTGATATATTACTTTACTTTTGGGATGGTGGGCTTGATGTTTGTGTTGATCTTACGGGGTCATCACCTTTGACACAATCTGGTATGATTGATTTTATGCCAGGTCGTGCGGTTATTGAAGCTGCACAATGTAAACGTGTCAAGTATGAGGCAAAATGTGTGGATATCGGATATGGGTTCCTCTTTTTCTCTTTCTCCTCTTTTGGAGAACTTGAGAAAGATGCAGTAACTCTTCTAAAGCGTATTCAACGTTTCTCTTCGACTTAAGACATTGGAGCACGGGCTGCCGTTCATATTTTTAATAGGATTGGTTTCGCTATTGCTAGAGGTGTGGGGGCCCAGTTGGTTTCTCGGCTCCCCACCAATTTCTTGTAAAATCCTATTTATTGTTAATAAAAGTGATGGTTTATAATAATACTAATAATAATAATAATAATAATAATAATAATAATAATAATAATAATAATAATAATAATAATAATAATAATAATAATAATGATGATGATGATGATGATGATGATGATGATGATGATGATGATGATGATGATGATGATGATGATGATGATGATGATAGACCAAATTGCTCTTTAAGTGTGCATCCAAAGCACTATCTAATACCTGAGGTATTAGTCATGCAGGATGTCCCGCTCAATCCAACCGCAGCTCAAATATCACACAAAATTCTATATTATTGCAACAGATAAAGAATACAATTAAATGCAAACAGGTCATCAATAAAGGATTCTAGGAGTAGTTTATAGTATAAAATAATATGACTTCATAGATCAGACTACCATACATGAATCAAAGTGACCACTACCCATGTTGTGCCCAAAAGAAGTTTCTGTTTCTCTATCACTATAAGGATGTCCGCTTTAACTTATTATTGGGCTTTGCGCTTACTTGTTTCAGCTTATTCTTGATAAACCCATTTTTCGGGCTTCTATTTGATCTTTTGAGCTTATTAAGACTTGAAACAAGGATATAACCAAATAAGCCATAACAAATAAGCTAATAGGTCTAGAAATAAGCTGAAACAAACACCCTTTGTGATTCAACTTCCTACAAAGCATGGCTATTGTCAAAGTAATATTTCACATCCGTTATCATATATTTAGCTTACTTTAAATTACAGGATGATTGAATGTATTATTAACATGTTTAGTAGCCGATACGCTTTTTGAAGTTTCACGTGTACCTGCAACAACAATGTGCCCATAAAATTTCAATATAAGTTAATAACAACATTTAAAGCTACAGAGCTTCTACGTATACATACCGTTACTTTTTTAGGACAAATTAGGAGGCACTAAATGTCTTCAAATTATCGATTGTTTGGTGGCCGGTTGATACGTGGGAATCGCACCAGGCTTTACCTCTCAAGGGATCTTGAGAAGCTTACAACCCCCACCAGGCAGTGTACCTGATCGTTGTAGTATAGTATAGTGACAAGTACCGGGGGATTGATCGTTCAGCTAGGAATAGTGTCGTTAGGATTGAAATTAATCTAACTAGGTCTAAAGGTGAATGATGATTCTTTTTGTATTTTTATATTTTATGAAAAACAAGTAAAAATTTCGGGTATTGGGAGAATGGGCGGAATTAGTTGCTAATCAACTAACCCAAAAGCTACTAATTAAACTAATTAACAAGAAAAGTAAACTAGGGTTCTACAAGATAAGTGAAGCATGTCTACCCATGATATGTTACTCCTTGCTAGCTATCCAATCCTACCTATTGAATTGTAACCTTGTTTTAATTGACGGGTTGTATTCCTTAATACCATTCATGGGGTGGCGCACTTAACTCCCCAATCCTATGAGTGCCTACTTCACTCCTATGTCGAGCCGGCTAAGAAGCTCCTAACATGGGATCATTAGAATTTACTCATGCATTAAATACAACCAATAAAACCTAGTGCACATCGGTTCATGTTTCCTAAGACGTTCAAGCATGTTACCATTTGGAGATCTGCCATTTTTCTTAAGCCTAACATCGAATTCATTCAATCAAAACAAGAATAAATAGGAAACAAGAATTATAAACTAAACCAACTAGATCTATTGAAGTTGTCACGCCTTAATTGATGGAGATTGACACACACATCAACAAGCCCCTCATTGATGGAGATAGACACAACATCAACAAGAAATCAATGAGATCTAATCAATTATATACAAGTTTCACATAATCACAAGTAGACACAAGGTGAATTAGCAAATCATCATCAAAGAAGAGCAAACAACAATGATAATGGAAAACATAATTAAGATAGAATCATCAAACCAATACATGATGTTTATGGAGTGATTGAAACCCTCTAAGTTGCTGGAAAAACACCCACCTAAACCCAGGAATCGACCTTAAGGTTTAGGGCTTACAAAAAGTAAAGTTATGATGTTATATTTATAGGCATGTTTTCTGTCGGCAAGGCTTGACGCCGTCAGGTCGTTTCTCTTGACGCCGTCAAGACCATTTTTTCACCAAATTGTAGATCTCTTCGTCCTCTTCGCGTGGGCTTTTGAATCACCTAAATCCGAGTTCGTATGCAAAAGTTATGACCAAAACAATATCAGCTACTCCGCGCGCAAGTTTTGACAAGTTAACACGTGACGGCCTTGGGTGACGCCTTCACGTTTCTTCTGGGCCGTCACCACTTTTAGTCTTGACGCCGTCAAGATTTTCTTCTTGACGCCGTCATCCACTGTTCCCAGCAAGGAAAATTAAGACTTTGGCGTTTTCTTCACTTTTATGCTCCAAAAACGTCCGAATTGCTTCCTTTTCCAGATTTCTCTCCCAAAGTACCTAAAATCACAAAAGGAACGATTTAGGGCAATATTTGATCAAATAAATTCAATTCCGGGCTTAAATGACCCCCTAAAAGTGGTTTATTTTTCGCCTCATCACCAGTGTCCCAATCGCTGCCTCATAGAACCATGAGCGTTTACTGAACCCATGTTGATAGACGGATGACTAATAACAAAATGATTGAATGTATTATTAACGTTTTTAGCACGCGATTCGCTTTTCAAAGGCTCACACATACTTGCAACAGCAACAACATGCAATATAATCTAATTACCACATTTAAAACCATAGAGTTTGTACATATACATACCACCATTTTTGATACACTAATTATGCAAACTTTATAAAAGATATACACGTTAAAAAAAGTGTTATAGGTGTATAACATCCAACCGACTTTGATCGGTACAAAAATTCTTTTTTTTCTTTCCTATAACTTAACCATGAGGGCCATAAACATATATGAACTTTGAGATGAGAATCATACATAGATTAATTATTGATACAAAATGTTTGAGCAATGATATGAAAGAATAACTTGTTGCTGAGATGGTGGCAAGATACCCATACCTTGATGTATTTATGAGACGTTTGATAACCTGCAAAATATTCTCAATCAGAATCTCTACCATCAATTAAGGAAAAATGATATCAAAAGCATACATCAGGTCCATTGGTTTTGTTTATTCATCTTCCTTTGACTCTTCTTGTTTCAATATATACAGAATATTTACCTTTAGTATGCACCTGTATCTATTTACATGCTCCTGTAACTTTTTTTGCTTTATCTCCATGAAGTCTTAAAAACAATTACAGTCTGTAGCATAAATCAAATTGAATACGATCTGTTCATATATTGTACTAAAAAGTAAAAATAGGATCAAGGTTCGATTTCAATACCTTCACTACGTGAGGTTTTTCATTTTTTCTTCTATATAGTGGCTCTAAACGACAGATAATTATAATCCTGCATCAACAACTCATAATATGTTTTCATATATTGTTCTAAAAAATAAAAACTGTGATCAAGGATTGATTTCAATACTTTCACTTCATTTTTTTTTTTTTTTTTTTTTTTTTTTTTTTTCCTTCCTTCCTTTTTCTTTTATGAAACATGCACCCTCATGCAACAGTAATTAATTTTAAGGCTTGGAGACTAAATATGATCGATCATGGCTATAGAAACAAATTAGGGTTTGGAAGAATGGATGAAACTCTAACACACCAAATAAGCTTCTGCAAATGGATGTACGTAATACGTAATGGGTATTATAATATTGGATTAGGGCTTGTGATAAATTGATTCCAAATTTCTCTCAGGAGATAAATTTTTTAGGCATGACATATTTTTAATTATTAGTCACAAATTGTGGAGTGATCCATTGGTTTAGGTGTTTATTTGTTGTAGCAAAGCCCAGGGTTTGAATCCATAGAGTAGATTTTTTGACAAATAAATTAAAAACCGCAAAATGGTAAACACTAATTGTATCCGCAATTTAAACAAACGAAAAAAAATGTTGCATGTTGCTAAGGTTGCGATGACTAGACAATTCGTGACATGGCCAGAATGTGATGACATGGCTATTAATGACAATTACATGGCAATAAGGTGGTGTTTTCTTAATTTATCTACATGTAACGCCTCCGGTCATATATATATATAATATTTTGAACTACAAGAGTACATAATACCCCATCTACGCGCTCGCGGATACCTTGCTATTTGAGCCGGAGACATTAGGAGATGAAACAATTGAAATGGTAAGGGTGCGTTTGATATCCAACTATAGAAATGACACTATTATTATAAAAGTGATTAAATGTGTTTGTTTAAGATGAGGAGGCACACAACTATGGTAATGAATGATAGAAATGCTCCATACTCTATATACCTTAAAAGGGTAAGGTATGGATCTTTCATACTCCATAGATAAAAACATGGATAAATTGATTGATTTGATTAGCTAAGAGGCTTAATTTTCCAAATTACTAACATGAGTAATCACTTTTTTTTTTTTTTTTTTTTTTTTTTTTTTAAGGATATAGTGAGGTCTTCATTTTGTCTCAAATCCATAATAAGATGAGAAAAACTTATCACCGGTGGTAGATGGTATTTGGTAAAAGCAATTGTAGCTAAAATTGAAGATGAAGCTTTGAATGGAGATAAAACAAGAACGATAAAATAAAGATTATTTCTATAAGTTACATGAAGTAAAATTTAATTTTAAAAAAATTATGAATTATTATTATTATTATTATTATTATTATTATTATTATTATTATATCTCTTATAAACTATATCTGGCTAACAAAACTTATATTTTAAGTATTATATAGTTTTCTTATAATCTTGTGTATCAAATATGCCATAAATACGATACATATTCGGATTCAGTTCATTGTAATAGGATCACTCGCTGTCCCAAACTTGAGTTGTTTTACAAGGTTGTACACTTTAAAGATTTTTTAAAACACACACACACACACACACAGACATATATATATATATATATATATATATATATATATATATATATATATATATATATATATATATATATATATATATATATATATATGGGGCTTTATTTTCAGAACCCTGTTAAGTGCGGGAACTGCGAGAACTCTAATTTTGCATTAGAAAACATGCATGTTCATATAAAACATGTATGTTTTCTTACATACACCTTAATACAAATACATGCGTAACATACATGTTCATATAAAACCATTTTGCATTGATATGTTGCACTTAATAGGGTTTTATATGAACATGTATGTTACGCATGTATGTGTATTAAGGTGTATGTAAGAAAACATACATGTTTTATATGAACATGCATGTTTTCTAATGCAAAATTAGAGTTCTCGCAGTTCCCGCACTTAACAGGGTTCTGAAAATAAAGCTACTATATATATATATATATATATATATATATATATATATATATATATATATATATATATATATATATATATATATATATATGGTCCGGCCTCGTTTCAATCTAGTTTTGAGGGACTATAAACGATATACTTGTGAAAGCAAGTTGATATTTGTCCTTATCACAGAGAATCCTATAGTCACATATGCATTTGAACGAGACTATACATTGTTCGGACCAGCACGTACATCATGACTCGTTTATATTGCTATGGCTTGCACATTGTGATCGACTAATTAATCTATCGTTAAAAATATTTGGTTATAGATGGGTTATGGTAAAACACTTACAGTCAATTAGAGATTGATTAATATTAAATTTTGGATAAGGAACTCGATAACTTAAAATCCTTGACTTAACTACTTCCTAAAACTTCATATATAAAACATGCATGCATGAATAATTGATTTTTCAAAATGTTGGGCGGTAAATCATTTACAGTCAATTGTAGATTCATTAACATATAAGCTCAAACTTCACGATAATGACTAATAAGGTATTTATATAAATAGTTCTTTAAAAAAGACATATGGGAATTATTTATAATACATAATTGACCATGACATAAATGCATAATTAGATAACTAGCTTATGAACTATAATATAAGTTCACTAAACTGGTACACTAGCTTATGAACTATATATAAGTTCACTAAACTGGTACATAGGCCATACTACAATATATTCCAAGCCTGCGGTACTAGTTAACCAGCGCTTTGTTGACATGAAATTGGTTCCTACGAATCATTTGGGCGATATCATTGGCAATATTCTTGGCATCATTCGAAATTCCAAATAAACCAGCACTCGCAAATCCAACACAATAAATACCATCTTCTCCTTTCCAGTGATTTGGGCTTCTACGTTTCGGCATTCCCTTTTCGTTAAAGAGATCTCCATCGTCCTAGTTTAAACCATAAACGTCACGTTAAGCAAAACATGTAAGGTTAAGTAATAGTAAATGTTGTAGCTTAATCTAGTTACCTTAAGCCATTTGTGGACAGTGCTATTAAAACCAGTAGCAAAGACAATGGCATCAAATTGTCCCTTTTGATCATCTGCAAACTTGATCATGTCACCTTCTATATTTTTGATAGCCGGCATCACCTTAAGAAATAAAAAAAGTACTTGCAAACGTTAATCATTGTTTAAACCGCTATTCATATTAAGACTAGTACGTGAACAAGGTTTACCTTGATGTCTTTCGACATGATCCTAGAAATAGTCCCGACATCAATAACAGGTGATCTGCCAGTCTCACGCTTGAGGAGAAATGGTCCTTTGCTTGGCCTCTGAATTCCAAATGCACCAAGATCGCCGTACAACAACTTGCTAAACATTAAAACAACTTTGTCCACATAAGTGCACGGAACATATTGTAGTAAATACATCCCGATTTGCACCAACTCCTTGGAAAGAACATGTACCTATCAAAACAAAAAGACCAAACAATTAAATCTATACAAAAAACATTTTATATTTTTATGTATATCTTAAAGATAAGAGATTACAACTTCAAATCAGATTATAGAGCGGGAAAGCGAAAGATGATGAAAACTTACAGGGTTACGAACAACAATAGATGTTTGGGCACCCCAATTGCACAAATCGTATGCAATTTCCATGCCAGAGTTTCCGGCACCAACAACAAGCACATTTTTGTCTCCAAATTTCTTGCCATTTTCATATTCAATAGAGTGTATGACCGAACCTTTAAAGCTATCTAAACCACTAACACTAGGAATAAAACCTTCACTGTTTTCACCTGTTGCAACAACAAGAAACTCTCCTATATACTCTTCAACCAAGCCAGAAACCATATTTTTGGCTGTAACCTCCCACTTTTTTGTAGTTTTATCATACAAAGCCCTCTCAACACTACGTTGGTACAAAGGGTCTACATTAAAATGATAAACATAGTTGTGCAAGTATTCAACAAACATATTTTTTGGTACAAATGTTGGTGTGGACAAAGGAAATGGCATGTGAGGGAGTTCGCAAAAGTTTTTGGCTAAATGAAGCTTTAAACGATCATAAGCCTTCTTTTGCCATAAAGACGCATAACAATCTTCCCTCTCAAGAACAACATTTGGGATATTCAAAAGATTGAGACATGCTGATGTTGCAATCCCAGCAGGTCCTGCTCCTACTATCACAACAACTGTTTCTTGCTTCATTTTCTCTCAAGCTCTTGTATA